>RJWM01049777.1:0-10995 GCA_004363535.1 Dasyprocta punctata
TTTTTTTTTTTTTTTTTTTTTTTTGTCTTTTTTTGAGACAGGGTCTTGCTATGCAGCTCAGGCTGGCCTTGATCTCACTTTGCAGCCCAGGCTGATTTGAAACAATCCTCATGCCTCAGTCTCCTAAGTGCTGGGATTTCAGATGTGTGCCACCACACCCAGCTCTAGACTCCTCAGTTTTTCAGTCTATACTTTTTCAAAGAATAAGTAAATCTTCCAATACTTATATATCAAAATGGCTGAATTTTGAAACTTGGAGGAATATCATAGGGTAAAAACAAAGCAAAATATTAAATTATTATTAAGATAACTTTGAAGATAATTCATTAAAAAGTAAAAGGCCTGCCAAGTGACAATCTATAAATGAAACAAGTCTATGGCAAATTCAGTGGAATGCTTGAATCAGACTTGAGAATATGTCTGATATGTCTGAGAACCCTAACAAGTTATGTTGCCTGTACAACTTGGTTTGATGTGAAGTTATTTAATATAAGTCTTCCTGTCTATATAACATTGTATTTGCAGATTTTTAAATTTTCCTCAAACACAGTACAATTATCGGTTATTGCATATGCCAGAATGGGGTTGGTTGAATTCACTTCTGAATTCTTACTACTGCTATCTTCTCCTTGTACTGCAAGAGGCATAGCAAAGGACTTTGGGCAAAGCATAGAGTTCTCATTTTATTATGTGGTCAAATATGAAAGACCACCAGTAATAATATATCTCATTTCTTGGGCTTTTTCAGTTTTGATATCCATGTCTTTTTGCAGCTCAGTTTTCAAGATATTTCCTGATAAAATGAATGTGCTTTGATATGAGATGTGAGGAGCATATCTTCTGGGGGTTGGTGCCAAAGGTTACCATAGGCAGGAAATCACCAGAATGTCCTTCTTTGGGGCTGATGAGAGATGAAAGCTGTATTTCTGTGAATGCAAATCTTTGTGGGTATAAATATATATACATACATGCAAAATATATATGTATATATATATAAATAAAACAGAGGACCTCTAAAAGAGCTTAAATAGAATTTATATAATGTAGGTCAAATATTCTTCTATGGTTTTGCAATAAATTTATGGCATAACTATCAATCATATTACCATTTTAAAATACCTTTTCATTTTGTAATAGTCCATTTCTGCTTCAGTTAGATAAAAATTCCATGGTCGATAAAAAAATATTTGCTTTTTTTCTCAAAGTGTTGATTAAAATTACTAAGGCAATGAGAATGTCAGTTCTTATTAAGAAAATTTCTGCAAATCTGTTAAATAAATTCTGGGATCTATTTAAATTGCTTAGGTAGTTTAATTAGAATGTGTCCACAATGATGATTTATAGTGCAGAGCTCCAGAAAGGCACTTACATAATGAGTGAAGTATGAGTTTTCGTTTAGATCATGACTTCTTCTAAATTAACATTTATCCTTTCCAGTTCTACGTTTTCTTCAATATGTATGAAAAGTGAAATGAGATGTTATTATTGGTCCCATAGAAGAAAAATATTACAAAGAGTAATAATATGATTTGCAAGTAGCAGAGTTCAATACAAATTGTAAAGTTTAAATAAAATAATCATTTGAATTTTTTTTTCCAATTCTTAAAAACAAAGCTAAGCTACTGAAAATTATTCTGACATTTGATATTATTGTAACTTATTGTAAACCTAACTAAAACTCAATATTCATGAAAGAATAATTGATTTTGCAATCAACAGTGCAAATTTTGGAAGAG
Organism: Dasyprocta punctata; assembly: GCA_004363535.1. Lineage (NCBI taxonomy): Eukaryota > Metazoa > Chordata > Mammalia > Rodentia > Dasyproctidae > Dasyprocta > Dasyprocta punctata. Next base: position 1,737 of record RJWM01049777.1, read on the forward strand.
CAAAGAATCATGGTAAAAACAACACTTCACTTAGTAAGTTGAAAGATAGATTTGAAATGTACCTGAAATTACTTGAGGTACACACATAATTAATGTTTGATACAAAACAAACTTCAATATATTCAAACTGCAAGAGACACAAGGCATAATTTTCATTTCTAATGTTTATATACTATATAGACCAAGTAATTGAATCACTTTATTTTTGTAAGAAAGTTGATGGTTGACATTTTAGAAATGTGTACATACAAAGATTTCAGCTTAGCAATATATGCTTTCTTTTTTTACTGCCTGTAATGAGTCAAATTTTAGAATTCTTTTTGACTTTTGAAGAACTATTACTTTGTAAATTAATCAATCTAAATGTTCTATGGTGATCATCAGCATTTTAATGAATGAGTCCTCTGGGTTTCTAAAAACATTTTTCTAATGTATTTAGAAAATTTGCTCAAAGTATCTGAAGAACGAGTAACTAAAAACACCCTCAATATTGAGATCTCTTGTCTTAAAATTAACTACAAAGTTTGCAAAAAGAAAAAATGATAAAACTAAGCTGTATTAATGTGAAAGTATTCCTGAAGAAATTAAATTCTGTATTTTCAAATGATGTTAAAGTTAATTCTTAAATTATATAATAGAATGAATTAAATTCTGTATTTTCAAATGATGTTAAAGTTAATTCTTAAATTATATAATAGTGATGTGGAATATCTTGAATTTTGGAAGAACTTGACTTTTAAATTTCATTCCATGAATCTATCATCTAAGTTTTAATGGGATGATATTGTGATTGCTTATCTTTAAAACAGAAGTTGTTGAAGAAAAAGGTACTGGGAAAGAGGAAAAAAATCCTTTACTTCAACATATTATGTGCTTCAGTTAAAAAGTAGGATAGTGAGAGAGAGATAATATATTTTCAATTACAAATAAACTGGACTTGTAAGGAAGAATGCATTCAGTGTTTGATAAATTAGAATATATTATTTAAAAATATATATTAATTATAAAATATAGCTATGAGAAAGAGTGTAAGTCATTTTTTAAAAGAAATGAAAATTTAAAAATTAAAAATGTGCTCTTCAGAAAAATACTTAATGTTCTCTACAGCTATTACAAAGAAACTAATTAAAATTTGTGAATGTGCATCAATAAGTATTATTTTGATGTTATTTTTAATCAGTTTTCCCAAAATTTGCTTTAATGCACACATGTCTGCTGATTTTAATAGTTTCTTGAAAATAATTTTAACTTTAAAAGTGTTTTCTGAGTTGCTTTTGTGTCTTCAAATTCATAAAATAAATTTGTTGATAAATATATATTTCAAATGGTATAGTTTTAATTATTTTTAGCACATCCATGTCCTTGTTAAAATATGGCAGGGTGGATATGAAGTGGTGTCTTTGATGCACAAGAAATGTCTAAATTAGGTCTTAGAAGAATCTTGGAGTCTCTCACATTTTGCCACAAGTGCACACTGATGATATTTTCTTGAATAAAATTGTCAGCTTCAAGTTGTGCCTATTTCTTCTAGTCATCTCTGAAATCTGTCTCACAACAAGACTGTTTTCCATTAGAACTGACCCATGTCCATATAACCTGTGATTCTCAGTCAAGTAAACTCTAGGTTGTTTATCATGAAATTTGTTCTGTGTAAGAAATTTGGGGTTAGGAATATATTGTGGAAGAGGAGAATACTAATCCAATGATTCAGAAGACTTGGCTCCCTTGATAAGACTCTTGAACGACATGGACCTTGGATCTTAACATCTTCCAACATTTCCCAAGGACGCAAAACCTTCTGCTCATTGTAGTTTCTCTATAATACAGCATTATTATTCTACTACAGTAAGAAATTTTTCTCTGTAAAAGTTGCAAAACCATCAAACTAATTTGATGGCAGGTAATATCAATTTATTTTTTAAATTTTAAACTTTTTTGAAATCCTTGTCTTGAAGCCCTTATCTTTTATTTCTGACAATCCTAAACTATTAAATCACAATCTTCATCCAGTACTAAGCAAATCCTCTCCACACCTCACACAGAAAGATTGAAAATGGCTCCCGAATATCCAAATTTTGCTCATAGAAAATTATGAGATAAGACAACAATCCCATTCAAGTAGTGCTCTCCCTTACTAGATGAGTAATAAATTCATGTTTGTTTTATTGACTGGTTAGTTTGGTAGTGTTTTGGGGAAACTAGCACTTGACATTATTTACAGATAAAAAGGTGCATAGGTGTGTAGTAATATTGTCAATCTATGAGCTTAAAATGGTTTTGGTCATGAACTAGCTAAAATAATTTTCAAGCATGGTTTACTGCCTTGGAAATGTTCAGTTTGACATTTATTCTTTATTTTACATTTCAATAGTTGGGATAAATAGAATTCCTTATATATTGAACATATAGTCCACCCTCAGTATTTATAGGTTTCATATTTATGTCATGAAACAAGATTGTTTTTTTTTTCTATTTAGCCCAACTTTGTGAGAATTAAGTGGGAAGTAATTTATGTGGAACTTAGTGGCTAATATGGTGGGAATTGTTTAGAACCCAGTTTTTTAAAGTACAACCAAAAGTATTAGTGAAGAAACTGGATGTACAGTATGAGCAAAAAGAGGGAAATCAAGAACAACCCTCAAATTTTTAATGAACAATTGAAGAATAGGGTTTCTGTTAATTGAGATTGGAAAGTCTGGGGGTAGGGTTGGATTTGATGAATAGAGAAGTGTTTCTCTTTTGGATGTGCTAAATGTCATCTGGGTTTTGGGCCCAGAAGTGGAACTGTCAAGAAGCTTTGAGGGCATCAGCTATAATTTAGAGAGAATATCTAGGGACATAGAGTTTGTGAGGTTTCTGCACCTAGATAGTGCATGAATTGAAAGCATGAATGAGATCAGCACTCATGAGATGAGGAACAGAGAAAATATCCAAGCTCCAACAGGCTCCACAGCTTCTATGTCATAGAGTTGAGGAAGGAAGAAAAAGCAGGTTAAGAAAGAGCAGCCTGTAATTTAAGAACTGGAGTGTGGTTTCCTGGAAGTGAAGTAAAGGTTGTATGTCATAGAAGATGGAGTGATTAAATATTCAAAGACTGCTGATGGGTCAATGAAAATGAAGATTGAAGATGCATTACAGGTCATATGTGGCACTAAAAACAACATTTATATGTAGTAATAGCAATTTACATTACACTTGAAAGGCTAGACATTTTATTTGAGACACTAGAGACAGAAAGCAATTGGTTAAGGAAACAAAACAAATATTAGCTAATAGGAGTAGAAATGAAAGGAGTTTTATTGTATCAAGGTTGGACTAACACAGTATATACATAGATTCATAAGAAAGCTCTGAGAAGGCAAGTTATGGCATAGCACAGAACAAGAAAATTTGTGGAATACTCTTTCTAAGACAGAGGGAGAAGGATGGCTTGTTGATGAATGGAGGCCTGAGATTTCAGCGTCAGCCCAGACAGTTTCTCTGTGATGACAGAAGGAAGAGTAGTGCGTAGTAGAGTGGCAAATAGTAAATAAGATGGCAAGAGATTGCAGATGCCCTATTCTGATACTTTCTGTTTCCTTACTGAAGAAAGAAACAAAACTGAGAAGGAAGAGAGGGAGAAAATATTGACATTTGAGGTGGCAGGAAAGAAAATATTGACATTTGAGAAAAGGAGGGCAGGAGTGGAAAGAAATTCACAATCTGTCAGTATGATGCTAGGATACATAGAAGCTGTAAGTATCAGTCAGTTCAAGTGAGCACAGTGTGAGAATGCACTTGCTACTTTCAACTGCATTTGCACAGATAAAGATTAAGGAGAGAAACAGTCAGATTTAGCATTTTGCCAAAGGTTTACAATTAAAGGAAGCAGAGATAAGGGATTTAGGGTATTTTTAAAAAGTGATTAGAATTATTAGACTTGAAATCTAAGCCAGAACATGAAGACTTGAGAGAAATGTGAGAGAGTGAAAAGTTCAAACATTAATTTGTGGATCTCAGAAGATCAAAATAGGGAAGGCTAGAATGAGTGAGATGGGAGAAAAGGGATATGGTGATCAGAGAGAGAGAGAGAGAGAGAGAGAGAGAGAGAGAGAGAGAGAGAGAAGGAGATGTAGTCAGGCAAAAATTTTTAAGGTGTAGCAGGCAAAGAAATGATCCCTAAAGTTGTCCATGTCCAAATTTTTAGATCTGTGAATATGGTACCTTGTGCAGCAAAGATTAATAAGACTAGGAGTGCAATAGAGTAGCTGATGAACTGAATTTATGAGACAGAGTCTGTTCAGGCTTAACCAAGTAGCTCCAATGTACTCACCAGGGATGTTATGAGGAAAAGAGGTGGCCAGTACTTCTCCACTCCAAGGAAGGATAAACTTGAGTCACTTGTATGAAAGTGGATGCATCTTAAGACCAAAATGTTAAGTGAAATAAATCTGACACACAAGCTTAAGTATCTTTATTAAATATAAATACAGAGTAAAATGAATCATAATAGGAAATGGAGAGAAAAATCATCTTTGCAGTAGCAAAAGACAAGGGGGCCAAGAGAGGCAAGAAGGTTGAGAAAGATATGTAAGGGGGTTAAAAAAAAGATATTATGTACATGCACCAACTCCCCATGAGGAGTTTAATCATTGTGTATCAGAATCATGGGCTGATAGAAATAAACAAGACTTCATCTGATTTTACTGTTTTGAAGAAGAAGAGGTTTATAAGTGAAGGAACGCAGGTGGCTCTTGAAAATTGAAAGTAGGAGAAAAAGACTGTTAGAGCCTCCTGGAGCAACACAGCCATACTGACATCTTGATTTATGCTCAGTGAATTCCACTTCTCTCTTCCAGAACTGAGAGGCAATGCACGTGCATTAACCTACTTGTGAGCTTTTATTGCAGCAGCAACAGGAAATGAACGCAGAAGGCATGTTAGCCATTCATAAGGACAGGGTTTCGGATGTAAACATGAAAGAGAGAAACTCATATACAGGTAAAGACAAAGTTATTTGAGAAAAGGAGGGCAGGAGTGGAAAGAAATTCACATTCATACTGAAAGTGCTTTGAGTCAGGACCGGCCTGTTAGAGGGAGAAGTAGTTCTTGCAAGAATGTCTCTCCCCCATTCCATCTGCCACTTCATCTCTGGGTGCCATCCAACAAGATGATCCTTGCCAATATCCAGCTACTGATTTCCTTAGGCCATTCTTACAGAATTGCTGATAACCTGTTCTTTTAATTCACTCACCAATAAAAATTTAAAGTACATCAACATAACACAGATGTGATTGAATGCGAAACTTTCTAAGTGGTGTGTGCATGTCGTCATTCCCATTTCGTCTCTGTTTTTCTTCTAAAAGACTCTGGTTTCAAAGACTGAATGGATTTGTTTCACCACCTGTTCATGAATAAAATCATATTCTAAGATTTACTCAGTTCATAGGTCCCATTTTGCAGTCTGAAAAGGGGATCAGGGAAGCCATGAAAATACACCGGTAGAGGTGGAATGATGAAATGGTATGTGCAGTCTGAAGTTGTGTAAATCATCCTTGGGGTACAAAGCCCGTAGATGTATCCTCCACCTTTGCATTTCTGAAGGAAAGTAGAGTACAAGGCAAAGGAAGTGTACTTTTTAAAATGTATGTATATCTATAATTAGTGAAAATCATTAGTTTCATGTGAGCCTTCCATATATTCGAAGATTTTTAAAGTGAAATGTCCTTTTGCTTGGAAACTGCTTTATGCTCTGCTTTTTGATCTTTAGTAAACAAAAATCACTTTTTTAACATTGATCTTCATCATAGCACCTTTCAATGTTTGCATCTTGCTATGGTTGTGTTACAGAAAACTGAGTTAGACAAAAATATTATAGGTAGTCAGACAGGGCTAGGTCCTTGAAAGGAGCCAGCGCAGAAGTTCAGATACCTTGTAACCTCTGAGGAGACAGGCACCTCCTGCTGTGGGCCAGATATCAAGACGAAAGACAAAACAAATACACCCATATCCTAAGGATTGGTATTCTAAACAGTTCTCTATCATCCCGAGGAAGTCAGGAGTCAGCATGCCAACCCCCTACAGGAAGAGTCATTGTCATTAAACATCCCCGCTTACTACGTGACTCGCTTCTCCATTTGTCCTTGATTAAATCAATTTTACCTGAGCAATTAGTCTTATTGGTTAACCGTGGTTATGTCCCACCTTATGCCCACCTTGCAGGTTCCCATTTTCCCTGCCTTGAACCCGTCTAACCTCATAGTTTTACTCTATAAAAGTCCCTAAAAATGACAGAGTCTTTGGCAACCAGCTCGGGCCCCCTTCTGTCCCTCACACAGAAGCTTTCTTTCTCTCAATAAATATATTCTGCTCTTACCCTCCATTGTTCCTAAAACTCATTCTTCGATTTATTTTTAGAAAACACAAACTCGCTCCGGACATATAGTAGGTTGAGAGTTTCATTGCCCCGTATCGTTTGGAGGTCTGAGATAATTTTTCCTATATCAGTTGGATATTGAATATCCCCCAAAAGCCCGGCTTTGGAAGCCTTACCCTACTGCCCATGGTGTTTCTGGGAGGTAGTAAAACTATCAGTAAGTGTAGCTCAGTGAAAGAAAGTTAGATCATTAAGGGAGGGCATTTGACGCAGTGCCTTTCTCTTTCTCTTTCTCTTTTTGCTTCTTGGCTATCATTAAATCAAGAAATCTACTCTACCAAGTGTTCCAACCAGGAAGTTCTCAGCTGCCACCAGCTAAAACACTTCAGAAATCTTATGAAAAAACAAACCTACCTTATTCCTGCCTTGTTTCAGCATCTCATACAGCAATGGAGGCCAAGTACCATGCATTCCTAGTTAACTGCTAGGTAGTTAAATTAAGGCATTAAGACAAAAACTTCCTATTACATACAGAGGAGTTTTTTATTATATGCAGATTTCTGAACCTTTTAAAATTTGGTTTGAATTGACAAAAAGTGTATGAACTTATATACAACATGTTCTAACTATGCATACTCCATGAAACGTGTAAATTGAAGTAACTCACATAACATTGCCTCACATAACATGCTTTTTTTTTTTTACTGTGCGGACACTTGAGATCAACTCTTTAGTAATTTTCAATAATGCTATTAACTCTAGTCATCATATTTGTATAATAGATTTCATGAACTTGTTTATCCTATCTGACTGGAATTGTGTATCCTTTCACCAACATCTTCTCAACCCTCTCGCCTTTCAGCCCCAGGTAATTACTGTTCTTTGGGATCAAATTTTTTATGCTCCACATACAAATGACATCATGCAGTATTTGTTGGTCTGCACCTGGCTTATTTCAACTGGAAAATTGTTGACAGCATTGTACAGTTAACATTTCAATCAATTTCTTAAAAACAAAACTGTTGTTTATGCTATAAATCAGAATTTTGAGGATGTTCCTGAAGGTGCTGATGTAGCATTGGAGGCTGGAGCTAGATGCTCTGGATTTGATTTTTAAATGTTAAAATTGGTTAAAAGAAGATGTTCTCTACATAAAAAGTAAGAGGAGGACTCAGCATTTTGATGGAAGGAAGCCAGGTGCATTATCATTGAAAGAACACCTACTTGACTTTATTTCCGATAAAGGCACAGAATGAGACAAATAAAATAAAAAATTTTGTTTTTATATCAATGTAATGCATTTTACAATTCATATTTAAAATTTTATAACATTTCAAAAGATCATTAGATGAGTCTAGTATTAAGGAACTAAATAAAAGTGATTTTTTTCTGCATTTGAAGTTACTCTTTAAAGAGAGCAGCATAACTTCTTTTGAAACTGTGTAATTACTCAACATGAATGAACAACAAAAAGGAACGTCACAGGAACTACTCATTCAATCCTCTTCCCTAAATCTTCTCTCCTAAAATCTTCAAGTATTTATATTTTATGAGAGCAAAACTTCATGGTGAGATGACAGCTGAATTTAATTATACAAAGTCTATATCAGAAACAATAAAGAGTATTCAAAACTCAACTCTGCTTCTATTACAAAAGAGAACTGTCAGCCCTAAACTGAAAGTTTCAGCAGAAAAGGTTTTCCAAAATGTCAGCATCTGAAGGATATGACACCTGAAAGAAAGAAATCTTTACTAAATAATTTGTATGCTCATAAATATTTAGAAAAATCAATGTTAAAATTCATATTACAGAAAAAGTCTGATACTTAGAGAAGGGAATCAATCAGTGAAACCTTCATATTAAACTTTTCCATAATGAAGTACGACAGTATCACAAGGTAATGACAGAAATAGTATCTTGTGTTAAATAGGATTGTTTTAATTCATAGTGATTATTAAATATGATTATATATTTTAACTGTTCAAGACAAAGCACTATTTTTTATGATAAGAATAAGGAAGTATTTTGTGAATGAGAAATGATAAAGATTACAAGAAACATTGTATTCAAATAAGAACTATTTATTGGGGAGAAAAATTAAATGGTAGATAGTCATGTCTATGCAAGGCAGCATTCTGATGAAACATATTATTAACATAAACACAATATATATGTCACCTAAAATGTTCATATATGTAATGATACACCAAAAGTGTAGTTCCTAGAAGATGTGTGCATAGTAGAATCTTAATAAAAAGTTTTGAAAGGGGCATGTCAGGTTTATTGTGATACTTCTTACCGATATACGTGTTTAGAAACATGGTTGATTCAACTTTTTCCCATTGTATCAAGTAATTAATAGATGACTTATAGAACTGAAGATGGCTAAATATTTGTTGAAGTTAGTTAATCTTCAGTAATAAGTTCCAAAAAGACAGAAATTAGACTTTCAACTACCAAGTGTTCCTAGAGTTTCATGGAGTTAATGACCTATTGAAGGCAATGTATTTGTATAATTTTTTGCTATCTCAACTTAATGGTAAAATAGTAGTATATATGCAGATAAAATATGAATATAACTGTGGAAATTATCCTATTTCCCAATTATTTTGTAAATAACCTAGTCTTATTCTATGTTTCAATAAAATTTTACACGCATTTTTGTTCATTTAAATATTGAGTATGGGTTATACAACACGAAAGGCACAGAGGATAGAAGTAAAATGTGATAATCTCAGAGGATAAAAGATGAATAAAATGTGATAGTTTATTATTTGGAATTCAGAATATAGTGAAAAACATGAAAATAATGTCTGAATGATGTATTAAGCACAATGGTAGCAATATACCCAGAGTTGTCTGGGTCATCAAGAGTGAGCATCTAATAGTAACAAGTAGCACCC
>RJWM01049778.1:0-10965 GCA_004363535.1 Dasyprocta punctata
AACATCTAGGAAGGGGAGGAAGGCTGCCTCGGCTGCAACTCCGCCAAGGAGGAGAGGACTTCCTTCACCGCTGGGTTCGCTTTGTGCCCACACCCCCTTCCCTCACCCGACCGCCTCCAGGCTCCCGGCCCTCGGCCCCACCCCAGCTGCCCGTTCTGCCTCACCCTGCAGCACAGCTCACGGGGGCCACGCTGTAGGTCCGCACACTGTCCGCGCAGGCCTGTGCCGGCGTGTGCTCCCCAGCCAGCACCCGGGAGCAGCCGGGACCCAGTGTCATGGCCCCGGGCGGCCGTCCAGCGGGACAGCGTCTGAGGACGGAGGGAGCCGCTCGGCCCGCCCATCCCCGCCCCCAGCCCCACCAGGAAAGCCGCCCCCCGCTTCCCCCTGCGAACTGGGGGCCAGCTCTGGCTGTGTCCCCTGCTTCGGTCTGACGCCCACAGACCCTTCTGGGGACACGGCTGGGGTGAGGCCAGCCCAGCACCCAGGGCTCTGCCCACACGCAGCCTCTCAGGAGCCTCAGCCCAGCCGCGGTCCCACCTAGATCCCTCCGCTGGGTGCCGGCAACTGTGGCCACCAGGGTCGCAGCCTGGTTCCCAGAAGGTGGAGCGATCCCGGTGCCTCTGCCCGCGCCCCAGGCCTCGCTGCCTGCGGGGTTGGTGTTTGCCTGGCTTCGCAGCCTGCAGCCCGCGCCTGCTTCTATTTCTCTACCAGTGGTTTTAATTAGCAGTTTGCAATACATACTAAGCGCGCGCACGGTGGGGTTCGGTACCCGCGCGCTCAGTCACCGCCCTTTTTACTTCCCCTTCCCCGTGTCTGCCCTTCCCATCCTTGCGAAGTCCGTCTTCCTGTTTCCTATCTTCTATCTTTTATTTTGTGCGTTAAATCACACATACTTTGGGTTTCTCATTTAAAGAAACCATGCAATATTGAAGCCTGTGTGTCTGGTTTGTTTCACCTAGCATTACGTCTCAAGCTGCATCCATTTTCCTACAAATGACTCAAATCATCCTTCTTCATGGCTGAGTAGTACTCCACTGTGTATAAATATCCCATTTTCTTTTTCTTTTTTTTTTTTTTTTACAGTTATTAAAGTACATGTTTGCAGTCCAGAATGATTACACTCATCATGGGCAGTTGGTTCAGGTACATAACACAGTTTGATTATTTTTATGTCCCATTTGACTCCCTGCCCTCTCCCCTTCCTTCATTTCTCAGTCCCCTTTCCTTTTCCTATTATGTATCTTTTACTTTGTTCTTTATTTATACTTTGGATTTTTCATATAAGATAAACCAGGCAATATTTAAGCTCATGTGCCTGATTTATTTCACTTAACATGATGGTCTCAAGGTGCATCCATTTTCCTATAAATGACTCAAATTTATCCTTCTTTATGACAGAGTAATATTCCATGGTGTGTAAATGCCACATTTTCTTTAGCCACTCATCCTCTGATGGGCATACGAGGCTGCTTCCCGCACGTAGCTATTACAGTCATGCCGCTGTAAGGTGGCTATGGCTGGTTCACTGTGGCGTGGTGTCTTTAACCTTTTCAGAAGATCCCTAGAAGGGGCAGAGCTGGGTCGAACAGAATTTCTAGTTTTAGTTTTTGAGGCTCTCCACGCTGATTCCTGCAGTGGTTGTACCAGCTCACCTTCCCACCAGCAGTGCGGAGGGTTCCTCTTTCCGCACATCCTTGCCAGCACCTGCTGCTATGTGATTCTTAGTGACCCCAGTCCTGCCTGAGGTGCAGGGGAACCTTGGGGTCCTTCCGCTGCTGCTCTCTCTCATGGGCAGTGATGTGGAGTGCTTCTCCCGGCACCCCGGCTGTCCCCCGGTGGCAGGCAAGGGGATTCACAGCAATGTGTCTTTTACTGTAATTTTTTTATGTCAACAGTCAACCTGTTCCTTGTCACCTCATATTGGTTGAGGACTGTTTCACCAACAAGGAACGGCAGCAAGTAGAGGAGGTGGTTGGAATCACCCTGGGGTGTTTGGCACCACCCACAGACCCCCAGGACCCCGCCTGAGCCAGTGAGGACCTGAGTCAGGAGGGTGGCCGTTGTCCTCGGGTCCCGGGATGCGTGTTCCCTCATCCTGTCCCGGGTGTCAGCTGTCCCCCAAGGGCCGGACACCAGCTGTGAAGCAGCTCCCTCTGCTCCCACCACTGTGTCCCTCCTACTGCCACAGGCTCTGGAATGGGAACTAATTAAATTAACTCCAGGTCACCCTGCCCTCTGTGAATAGTCACCCCCATTTTATTAAGAGCTATAAATAAGTTCCGCCATATGGTTTAAAATAGCCCTGGAGAATCAGATGTTGAGACTGTTCCCCAGCATAGATAGGATGTTTTTTTACCCCATTTTTTTAAAATTTCACATAAGAATTAAAATCTCAATAAAATTCAAATAATTTTCTTTTCAAATATCACATTCTGCTCAGCATTTGAGAGAGGGACCCTGAAAGAAGAAAGTTGCACGTGAAGTTTTTCAGAAGCTGTAGTTTCCTGTTCACTGGGGCTGTGCGTGCATGAGTGTGTGTGTGTGTGTGTGTGTGTGAGAGAGAGAGAGAGAGTGACTGGGTATTGAACCCAGGGCCTTTGCACTAAGATAAAAGGAAATAACTCTTTCAGGACTTGCAAGGGAACACGACTCTAATGCCAAGTCTCTTGTGAGCTCCACTATTAATAGTCATGGGGTGCTGTATGATCCTTCTAGAGATTTTTTCTAGGTTCTTAGAGTCCTGAACAAAGAATTGAACAAAACAAGCAACAACAATAACAAAAAAATTAACAATGTTTTATATTTATTAAAAACAGATAAATATGCTCTGCATAGTGAATGTGGACCCCTGCAAAAGCTACCAGTGGCCGCCATCTTTGTGCATCCCCCCCACCACCACCATGCCTCTGGCTGACGTCAGAGCTAGGCCGTCCTATCAAAAACCTGCTTGAAGAATTGTAGAATTGAAGATAGCATTATCCGATTGGCCTATGTGTCCTGGATCCGTGATTGACAGGTCACATCCACCTTGTCCAGAGGGCTGGCCACACCCTAATCTCCTGCCTCCAAAAGGCCAGTAGAGCCAGGGGCTTACCCCAGTACCGCCCCTCATTCACAGAAGTGAGTAGAAAGCCCTAGGAAAGTCACACATGCAAAATGGTCTTGACAGGACGGACTCTGCAAAATTCAGCCCCAGCCAGCAGCATCGCGCACACCCAGGGAAAGCGGGGCATGGGAAAATAGGCGGAAAACATGAAAGACTTTGGCATTCACGATTCAGCTCTGCAGAATGACAATGTGTCCAGCCATTCGCTTGGGGTGTTTTCTATAAAAGCAAATTCAACAAGAAGACCTCGTCTCCAGTGGATTCCCGTTGTCATCGGAAAATCTGTCTCCTCCTGAAGACTCCAGGGGTTTGAAACCTCCAAGTTTCACCAGAGGCTCCTGTCTGCCTTTTCCAGCCGAGCCCCCCTGGCTCCCCAGGATTCCCGGCACCCTGCGCTGAACCAAAGCATCGGCTGCGTCTCCCCGCCTTCCTGTCTGCAGAGCTTGCCTTGCTTATTTTTAGCGCTTTGTTTCCTGATAACTCCATTTTGATGGATGTTTTCCCTCTGTGTGACTCAAGAAGATGGACTAGTCTTGTCTAATAACCCCTTCCCCAGCCCACAGAAGTCTTTATCTTTTTACAGATAAAAATCCACCATCAGGTCACTGTGGTTGAAACCACAGTCTGGATCATTCCGATGCACAGTGACCATCAGAGCGCACGCTTCCAAGTCAGCCAGACCCCATGTGAGATTCAGATCTAAGGGGTCTGCAGTGGCACCCAAATTTGGGTAGCACCCAGTTAGCACCCATAATTTTTAAAGCCACCCCCTCCCAACTAATTCTTGTCATAATGAAATTTGAGGATTCTTGCTAATGACACCCACGGGGCCCTCAGCTCCTAACACCGCACCCAGTGCTGGGTTGCAGCTGCCCTGCTGTTATATCCCATGCGGGACAAAAGGCCTCAATCCTCACCAAGGGGGCTCTGGAACAGCTCTGCCACCAGCACCCCCAGGAATCTGCTTCCCTTTGTGGACAAATCACAAGCTGTATTCCCAAGATTCCCAGCCAGACTTGGCCAATAAGTGCCAAGCACTCCACCCAAGTTACCAGCCCGGGCTGGGTCAGAGGCACGAGCAGCCCGAGGCTCTGAGTGTTGGGGTCCACTCATTTACCTGCCAGAGAAAAGCCCATACAATGGGAAAGTGAGTTTATTCATAGTTTGGCCACATTAGGAAGGCAGCTAGCCCCACCACACCACACTTTAAACTCACAGGAGCACTCCAGTTTATAGGGGGAGTAGAACAAAAGCCAGGAAATGTATGTACGGAGATTTAGCCCAGCTTGCCCCGGAGGGCTGGGAGGGTTGAATGGGCAGCTGACACACAGCAAGAGGAACCCTGGAGAGATGCTTTATCATTTAAAATTCTAGCTTTTATTCCCCCCCCCTTTTTTTTTCTTTCTTTATCTTTTTTGCGGTGCTGAGGATTGAACTCAAGGCCTTCACACAGAGCTGCACCCTTAGCCATTTCTTTACCTTCTTTTCTTTACTTTTTTATTTTGAAACTGGGTTTCACCAAGTTCCGCAAGTTAGGATCAAACCTGTGATCCTCCTGCCTCGGCCCCATTACAACTGCCCAGCTAAAATCCTACTTTTTAAAGATCCATGTTGCCGGGCAGAGGGCGGAGCAGTAAACAGCAGAGTAAACAGCCTCTCTGAGAGATACAGTCCAGATGTTGGAATATACCATCTTGGGGAAGACAAGAAGGAAGAAAGTGGGTCCCCTGGACCCAGGAAGAATCTAAAGTGAGAATTGAAGGCCACAGAAAGAGGAAAAAGAAAAATTTAAACAAAGAAGGCAGTAACTGGCAGCACCTTTGCCTGGAGCCGGACCCACTGTTGGCACCTGGGGACACACGATCAAGGTGATGTGGCAGCTGGTGACCCCGGAGGCCTCTGCAGAGAGAGGCAGCATTAGAGGGGAGCAGCAGTGGACAAAAGCAGTGGACCTGGAAGACTGAACTGGCTGGCGGTGAGTACAGAGGACCCTGTCCTCCCTTGGGAGACAGCGATTGGCCAGGAACCATTTTGGAGTTGGGCTGGATAAGCCCGGAACCAGAACTGCTGCTGGCTTCCTCCAGCAGCTTCTAGCTGGGCACAGACCCACAGAAATTGCTGGGACTGAACCGTGCCCCCATGTGCATCCTAGCAGCCATCTCGGAGGTTCCCTGTGGGTAGCCATCCCGGTCTGGAAGCAGCAGCTGGCCCCACCCCTGCACATACTCCAGGGGCAGTAGTGAAGGATCCCCACTGGTGGCCAGCCCAGGTTTGCTGGCGACAGCCAGCCCTGCCCCCATGCACACTCCACCAGCCATTGGGGAGCCAACACAGGCTGGAAAAAGCAGCAGATAGCTCTGTACCAGCACACACAATGGCCACCACCAGCTGGCCACCAGTCTCAAATCAGAGAAATTGTAGCCAGTGCAGGAAGTGCCTGGATCCCCAGTACCCACTTGTCCAGAAGAACCCAGGAATATGTCAAGACAAAGAAGCAAAAGGCAGTCTGTGGCCTCTAACCCAAGCAGAGCAAGTCCAGGAGATGCAAACATGGAAGAGATCAAGAGTCGCACACCTGAAGTTTCTGAAGCGATGGCAACTGCAGTAAAGAAGCAACTTCATGAGGATATGAAAGAAATTAGAACAGGAATACTAATTCAGGTAAAAGAAGTGAAAAACATAATAAAAGAATTGCTAGGCATCTCTAAAGAAGACATAGATAAAAATAATGGAAGAGCATAGAAAATGAGGGAAACTTTGAATGAACAATACAAAAAAGATTTGGAATACATGAAACAGATTTAAAGAAATATGCAGGAAATTAAAAACTCCATTGAAAGCTGGCAAAACCACTTGAAAGAAACTGAAGATAGACTTTCAAACCTTGAAGACAGGTTTACAGCTTGTGATCGCGTAAGGAAAGATTTCTTAAAAACAGCAAGGAACCTGGAAGTAACAATTCAACAGCTACAAGACAACCCAAAGAAACATAACTTAAGGATAATAGGTGTGAGTGAAAATGCAGGGGTCAACACAAATGACATTAAAACTCTATTTACAGAAATAATATCAGAAAACTTCCCAAGCATGGAAAAAGGAAGTGACATTCAGATAAGTGAAGCATACAGAACTCGAGCTAGCCATAACCAAAATAAATCTACACCCAGACATATAATAATCAAGATCCCAGAAATTCAACACAAAAACAGAATATTAAAAGCTGTTAGAGAAAAGAAACAGATCACCTATAAAGGAAAACCCATCAGAATCACGTCAGACTTCTCAACACAAACCATCAACTCAAGAAGAGCTTGGAGTGAAATATTTCACGTCCTGAAAGAAAACAACTTCCAACCCAGATTGACACACCCTGCAAAACTATCTTTCAAAATTAATGGAGAAACAAGATACTTCCATGACAAAGAACAACTGAAGGAATTCATGACCACCAAACTAACCCTACAAAGAATACTAAAGGACGTTCTAGAGAGAGATAAAAAAAAAAAGACCACAGCTTCAGGAACAATGGCAGGGGGGTATCACCGAGTGGGGCAGACAATTGAATGGAGAGGAAAAGTAGGCAGCCAATGGTAGGAAAATAGCATGGCAGAGACGAGGCAGTGCAGGTTGGCCATAACCATTAACGTAGATGGCCTCAATTCACCCATAAAAAGAAACACAGGCAGAATGGATCAGGAGACAGGATCCATTGATATGCTTTATACAAGAAGCACATTTAACTTGAAAGGGGCTTCATAGACTGAAAGTCAAAGGTGAGAGAACAATGCTCCATGTGACAGGAAACCAGAAAGAAGTGGGGGTAGCTTGCCCATTAGCTGCAGTGTGGACAAGAAAGACATGGCATTTTTATATAATGGAAAGCTACTCAGCTATAAAGAAAGATAGCCTCAAGGCTCTTGTAGGTAAGTGGATACAATTTAAGATCATGCTCATGGATGAAATGATCCAGAGTCACATGGGTGAACATCGTGTTGTCTCCCTAGCACAAAATACTAAAGGAGTTAGTAGGATTCAAAATACATGATACATATTATGAAAGCGAAAGGGGAGGAAGTGTCTAAAAAGGGAAGGCAGTGGTCATTATTAATCTGTTATCATGATTTGAATCCTGTATTGTTTTCATTGTTCCATTTAGTTTGGTTTTATTATTTCAGTTTGTCTAATTTTATTATATTTGATGGCATGGACAGTTATTTCAAAGATAACAAAATGCATTATGTTAGCCATTATTGATTTCCTATTACCTTGCTTTGAAGTTCTGTATTGTTTTCACTGTTTTGTTTTGAGTGATTTTATTCTATTTTGATTTGTTTGACTGTATTATGACTGATAATATAGGCAACTACTTAGAAGATAACAAGAGGCATTATAGTAACCACTGTTGTTTTACTATTGTTTTGAAGTCCTGTATTGCTTCCATTGTTTTGTTTTTATTGGTTCTATTCTGCACTATTTTGTCTGATTTTATTATGTCTGATGGTATGGGCAGTTATTCTGAAGATAACAAAAGGCATTATGGTAGCCGTTGTCGATTTCCTTTTATCTTTTTTTGAGGTCATTTACCATGTTCATTGTTTTGTTTTGATTTACTCTATTCTATCTTATTTTGTTTGGTTTTATTCTTTTCAAAATTAAAAAGATGAAAAAATAAAGATTCATGTCAACTTCTCCATTGTACTAAAGGGTATAAGCATAATAAACTACAGTCTTGACATATGTACACATGGTGGAATGATTTTTTTTTTCGGCACCAGGGATCGAACTCACAACCTCACACCCGCCAGACAGGCACTTAAGCCACTGAGCCAAACTCCCAGCCCTGGTTTTTTTGAGGCAGGGTTGCACTATGTAGGTCAGGCCAGCCTTTCACTCACATTGTAGGCCAAGCCGGCCTCAAATTCACAACGCTCCTCCTACCTCAGCCTCCCAAGTACTGGGATTAAAGGTATGTGCCACCACGCCCGGCTATACATGGTGGAATGATTAAATCAAGTTAGTGAACATATTTCTTTTAGTGAACATATTCTTCACCTATACTTAACCAAAACGTGATGAAAACATTTAAAATCTACATCTTAGCAATTTTCAAGGATACAGTGAATTATTATATTGTACAATGTAGACACACATCAAAGGATCACATTGTACATAATAAGTAAATGCCTGTAAGTCAATTTGCCCATTGCTAGGACACAGTCCCCAATACCCACTACTATGTAAAGGAGGAAAGGTTTATTTTAGCTCACAATTTCAGGAAACTCAGTTCATGGTCAGCTGCTCCAAGGCAGGAACATCGTGGGGAGCAAATCTGCTCAGCTCATGGTGGCCGGGAAGCAGAGCTCATGGTGGCCAGGGAGCAGACCAAAGGACAGCACTAGAAATGAAGGTGAGGGGCCCGATATACACCCAAAGCCACCCTCCATGACCCCCTAAACATGTCCAGAAGCATCCTCTTTTTTTTTTTTTTTTTAACTGGTACTGGGGATCAAACTCACAACCTCACGCCTGCCAGGCAGGTGCTTAAACAACTGAGCCAAACTCCCGGCCCTATTTTTCTCGAGGCAGGGTCACATTATGTAGTTCAGGCCGGCCTTGCTCACATTGTAGCCCAACCTGGCCTCATTCACAACACTCCACCTACCTCAACCTCCTGAGTGCTGGGATTAAAGGCGTGCACCACCACGCCCAGCTAAAGAAGGTTTTTTGTTTTGTTTTGTTTTGTTTTTTTCTTGGTACTGAGGATTGAACTCACAACCTTGCACCCGCCAGGCAGGCACTTTAGCCACTGAACCAAACTCCCAACCCTCAGAAGCATACTTTACTAATCTACTAGCCATCTCCTAATCCAATGAAGTTGACAAATCAGGATTAACTGTCATACACACATAATTTTTAATTTGTTAATTAAGTCAATAAACTAAAAAAAAAACTAATAGGTATA
Source organism: Dasyprocta punctata (assembly GCA_004363535.1). Taxonomy (NCBI): domain Eukaryota; kingdom Metazoa; phylum Chordata; class Mammalia; order Rodentia; family Dasyproctidae; genus Dasyprocta; species Dasyprocta punctata. The sequence goes on from RJWM01049778.1 coordinate 9,069, forward strand.
TAAAAACCAAATATCAGTTTTGTTGATCTGAAAATGTTGGCAATGAACCCACCCTCCCATGAATACAAGAAAAGCTAGAATGGAGGCTGCATTCAGCTCTAAGAGGCCTTCTCATCTACTTCTCCACAGGTGCGGAGATGAACAGGAGCTCACCCAGCAGGACACGGGCTAGCAGGGAGCAAGCAGAGGCTGCCAGGCTCCATGGATGGGTCAGAGGTCAGCTTCTCCTCAGCCCACCACAGAGGCTGCCCTGCTGTGGAACAAGGAAGCATCTCACCAAGCGACAGAGCCTTCTCTTCCTCTTGCCTTAGCCTTCCAGAAAAAGCAGCAAAGGTCAGGCTGACCGGAAGTGAAGGGACAGGAAGTGGCGCCATGTTGGAACTTTTCAGAGTGCATTTTCTCCAGTAACTTCTCTGGTTGGGTCTAAACCCCACCTGGCCATCTCTTATCGAGCCATCCAGTGGAAAGCAAGTATGTTCTGCAGAGGGCAGGGTGGTGAAAAGGCTCACAGCCTCCCAGGTTAAGGGAAGAGGCCCTTTGGTACCCAGATTTCCTGGGTTAGCCTCCTTGAGCTTCTTGTGACATGTAAATGGGGGGGGTGTCAGACACAGTGTCTTTTGATTGGCTGTGCCCACATGCAAATGAAGGATTGAAGAGGGCATCTTCTGATTGGTCCAGTGAACAGCACCATGTTCAAAGGAAGGTTTGAAAATAGCCTGGCTCTGATTGGTCCCAAAATAGCACTTTTCTGATTGGTTCTGTGTATCTGATGGTGGCCAGCACTGTATTATAAGTGCCCCCTCCCGCTGTTGCCCTGTGTTAATGAGACCAGACAATGTGGGTGGCACACGCCTTGCTGTGGCTCCCGCGCGCACGGGCGCCACGCATCCCCATGGTATTCAAAGCCCACTCCAGCCACACCAGCACCCTCCATCTCCACTCTGCAGCGCATGATTCCACCTCCAAGATGCAAGAGGCTACTCATCCTCCCAGATTCAGTCCCCCGGGCCCCTCCCGGGGGGTCCTTCCTCTCCCTAAGTATCCCCAGCATCCCCACACCCAGAGGAACTTGGCTCTCCATGGCACCATCTTGGGACACCAACTCCTGCTTACAGCTGCTCCTGCCACACCTACACAAGTTTTAGTTTGTTTGTTCGTTTGTTTTCTTTTCTTTCAGTACTGAGACAGAACCCAGGGTCTTCACACTGACCTACATGCCCAGCCCAGTTTTTAATTTTTTACTTTGAGACAGGCTCTCACAAAACTGCCCAGGTAGCACTCAAACTTGCCATCCTCCTGTCTCAGCCTCCCAGAGTGCTGGAATTACAGAAATTTATTAAATATCTGCCTCCTGCAGGACGTCAATTCCTCAGGTCCCTAACATCTGTCATCCTATGGGCCTCATAGCAGGGCTTCAAGGTATTTGTTTTATTCAAGTACCACCTTTACTGGTCAGTTTTTCCTCACTGAGACAAAATACCTGACATCTCCAACTAGGAGATTATTTAGGTCCATGGTCAGCTGCTCCGAGGAACAGGGTCTGGCGGGGGAAGCCCCTCATCTCACGGTGGCCAGGGAGCTGAGAAGGGAGGAGCCGGGTGCATTGTGCCCCCAGCTCACACCCCGGTGACCAGCCCCTCCCCGGCTCCGCGCAGACATCTCAGCATGGAACAGGTGGGCACTTCAGCCAGCTGTGGCTTCCGGGATCTCCTGGCGGAAAGAGGACGCGCTAACCTGGCCCTTCCGCAAGCGCACGCCCAGCGGTGCACGCGAGGATGACTCCACCGTGCGCAGAGTGGAGAAGCTGCTGTGGGGGGCAAAACAAATCCCCAGTGCTACAAACAAATAAGTAAATAAATAAGGGAACCCCAAGTGTCGGACAAGCCGTCCAAAGTGC
>RJWM01049779.1:0-10994 GCA_004363535.1 Dasyprocta punctata
GAAAAAACAAAGTTTTGTACCTATACTTTTCATACTGAATTCATAACTGAAAAGCAGTTGGCTATTGATCTCTGTCTGGCATTAAAATATTGCTTAGTCTGCTATATTGGTAATGAAAGGTCAAAGAAAAAAACTTGCAAATAATCTTCTGGAAATCATTTCTAGGGTTATGGAGTGTAGCCCCTTGGTAAACCACTTGGCCTCACATGCATGGGCACATGGTTAATTATACAAGCAAACAAGACTAGCAAACAAACATAATTTTGTTCTTCTATTCAAGGTTACTTGTAGTTTTGTCCAGTTAAAGCTAAAATGTAAACATCTAAGAGTTAACCACTAAACTCATTTGAAACTAAAAAAAGGTGGAAAAAGAAAAAAAGAGACTTTTTAGAGAACCAAACTGTTGTTAATGGTAGACGATGGAATCTTTTGACCCACAGATGGTACAAAAGAAACTAACTAAATATTGCAAGCTCACACACCCATGCACAGGCCAGACTTTATAGGGTGGGCAATAATTGCGCTCCAGCAGAAGGCAGTCAACAATTGGGTGACAAAGTAACCAAGCTGCTGTTGACAGAAGAAAGAGATCAGCAGGTTCTTAATGATTTGTTGGGGTAAGCTAAAGTTGGTAATCTCCATTGGCTGGGTCATAGTTCAAAAGTTTTGGTAATTTTTAGTTTTCTTTTGGTGATAGATTCGAAAAAATGGGTGATGTTGTTTAACTCATCCTAGAGCTGCTGAGTCTCAATCTCTCTCTCTCTCTCTCTGACAGTGAAAGATTTCAATTTTTTGATTTTCCTCTAAATACACCCTTTTCTGAAAACAATAAACATGCATGTTGATGGCAGTCTTATAAAGTTAAATAATAATTAAGCTGTAAATCAATAAGAATAATACAAGCAAAAGCTTAAATGATATTTTGTGAAAAGATTTACAGGTAGGAAGAGAGATTTTAATTTTAGAAAATAGATAGTTCAAGTGAAAATTAACACATGAAAGACAAACTTCATTTTGATACAAAATTTTTCCACTACCATACTTTACAAGCCTTTTGTGAGATTCATATGAGCATAGACTTAAGGAATACAATGTTCAAGTGACCTCACACAGGTCACCTTGCCTTGTTAAAATCAGTTATAATAAATGTAATTCCAGTGATACCGCTTAAAATTTAAAACTAGAGCATATCCATGATAATGGAAGTATCATGGCTTATGTTATTTCAATCTTGTCAGAAAGAAGCTCTAAACTTAGCACTGTTAAAAATTATTTAACAAAGATATGGAGTTGATTTAAATTTCATTTTGCAGGTAAGAGAAAATCAGTTAGTTGTGAGAGCACTTTTAGCAGTTTGACCCACGCCCCTATCTGTAGTTTGGCTAACTGTATTCTGTGGGAACAGGCAGAAATGAATTCTGTGTGCTATAGAAACCGACACACCACATAACTCTCCAAGGGTATTGCAAGAGATGGCTTATTGGCTGGTTTGGCAAATGCAATGTAACAGAGTCAGACACAATTTCCTTCAATTATTTTTTTTAAATTTTCTTTATCATGATTCAATTGGTGTGTTTCATCTGGGTCACCAATACAATTTTGCAAATAATAATAATAATAATAACAATCCCTAAGTAGTAGCAAGCAGAAATGTTGTCATAAAGGACTGCAGATAACTATGTTTATATGGTAACATAAACTAGTGCAGATCAAACTTTCAGATCTTCTTCCATGGCATGTACTCTTTTTTTTTTTTGCAGCACCAGGGATTGAACTCACAACCTCGCGCCTGCCAGGGCAGGCGCTTAAGCCGCTGAGCCAAACTCCCGGCCCTAGTTTTTTGAGGCAGGGTCGCACTGTGTAGCTCAGGCCGGCCTTGCGCTCGAGTTGTAGCCCAAGCCGGCCTTGAACTCACAACGCTTCTCCTACCTCAGCCTCCCGAGTGCTGGGATTAAAGGCGTGCGCCACCACGCCCGGCTCCATGGCATGTACTCTTTCTTGGCTGAAACTGGCTTGGTTCCTGAGCACAGGCTTGTCAAGTGTCACAGATCACTGTGTAGCTCTCCTAGGACAGATGGAAAATGAGCAAACCCACTTCATGCTGATGAATTACACTGTGTTTTGCTGGCTGGAGGAAGGTAAACTTCTCAACATGAGATAAATGCAAGATACTTCTGCAGCACTCTAGAAGCACACTCCCAAAAGTCAGAGGACAGCCACCCCGGACCCGGGTTGACACTGTGTCTTCGCCCACGCCCACTGCACAGCACCACTGAGGGAACCCCAGGGAGGACAGAGCACAATGGGAAGCTACCACAACAGCACATGCATGACTTCCACATCAGATGTGTCCCTTGAATCACAGAGAAATAGGCACAAGGGACCTGGCAGTAAATCCAGTTACAATGCCTGCAGGCTCTACCACCTTCATTATCTGTGGACTTGGGGTCCAACAGAGAGGTTCATGCTGATTATTTTGATTTAAAAGATAAGGGGAAATTTTAATATTTTAAGTACCTATGGCACAGATGTTGGGAATTACAAATAGCACAGTTTAACTAGTCAAAAGCTGGGCAATTTAAAGTTCTGATGCATGAATCAGACTCACAATTTTAACTTAAGCTTCATTTTGACATTTCCTACCTTATTCTTTTGTGCAGACAATAAGATATGCAAATTTAAGTGACTTCAACAAATATTAAATGCTATTTTGTAAATAGGAAATAAAATCATCTAATAATGCAACATGATTAAAAACACACGCAGAACAGAGCTTCTATCCTGTAACACTTCTTGCCTTTTCCTTGAGTATCTTGGTACTTGAATCCATCTCCTCACCAACTCACAGAAACTAAGCAGAAAGCCAAGTAATACAAAGCAAGATGCTGAACACTTCAGTGGTAAGAGTTTGGAGCTGTCGAATTGTCAAACATTGAATATAACAAATATAATGAAAATGCTGCAAAGTAATGCTAAAAATACAGACATCTGAATTATAAAACAATAGCAAATTACAGTCGTAACAGTTGTCAGAAAGTGACATTAGTGCCGGGAGTTTGGCTCAGCGCCTTAAGTGCCTGCCCTGGCAGGCGTGAGGTTGTGAGTTCAATCCCCGGTGCCGCAAAAAAAAAAAAAAAAAAAAAAAAAAAAAAAAAGAAAGTGACATTAGTTCACAGGACTTGTAAAGTACAGCATAAACTCCGCTTAGCTTTGACCTTTTCAGTATCTCCTGCATTAACGCTGAAAAACAGTGTGTTTGCCCAAAATCAAATGCATACTGGCTTTTGTATAAATTCCATTTTATCCAATGTTCAATTGACAAGGCTTTATTTACACTTCTTGCTAAATTCAGGAAGCAACTAGATGTGATGTGTGAGCCATCTGTGAAGGACAACATTGAACACTACACGGACGAACCCACCACCTCTCAAGCTTTGGAGGAGACCCCCAGAGGATCGAGGGCACCACAGACGCAAGTTTTCACCTACTGTTTCTTCCGTCCTCCCTCATCAGCAGGCCAGCAGTCAAACCACTTCAGAGCAACACTGACCGTCCAGTCTTTTAGAGACTTAAGTTTCATTCGAATCAACATTTTCCCCAGGAAATTTGTTTCTTCTTTCTAGATCTGATGATTCATAGAACTCTATAAGCAACTTGTCTTTTATCTCAAAGTGCTTGTGAAACCATCCTCTTGTTGAGTCTTGTTCTTCTGCAATATCTTTTTTGTGGATATGATCAACGTGAATATGAATTTTTAGACATTCTCTGCAGAGAAAGTCAGTCATGGTTGTAGTTTTTGTTTGCTGCCTTTCTTCATCTTTCCTGCTGTAAACCACCATAACATTCTAAATGACATCTATGTATTTCTTCATGGAGTTAAAAGCAACATAATTGCCTTTATTTTTGAATCAGCACATAATTTAATACTGGAAGGCTCTGTTGAGCAGTAAATGCCTGACTAGTGGAAAGGACTTTTGGATTATACCTTGTTCCCTCCAGAAAAATCACAAGATACATGGTCAGCATAAGAGGTGAGGCAGCAGGGGAGAGTGACAGGAAGAAAAAGCTGAATCTCTTAGAGCTGATGTCATTACCCCGCACAAACTATCCTGGCCTTGTGAGTCAGGGGCATATGATAAAGCCAAAGGACTTCAGGTGCTTGCTCTTCTGTGACTTCTGAAGGACAAGGACAGGGAACAGAGTAAAAGGGGGTAGGGGAAGAAAAGAAAACACACACTTGCTCCAATGGGCAACAGCCTAAGTTACCCCTACAAAGTGACACCTGGGTTCACAAACTTAATTTGTACTATGACTTTGGAAAAGAGGCCCAGGTCTGTGTTTGTGTGGGAAAGATGGCCGAGGTCATGTTCATCACTCGATGCAGAGTTTGCAAACAAAACAAAATTTTGCCAAACACTTCTGTTTGTGAACCAAATTGTTTACAAACAAAACCATTTGCAAAATGAGGTACTACCAGACTTCATCTTAAACGCTTTCATAAAATCAACGTATCTAAGTGCAGAACCAAGTAGAATCTGACCCAAGGGTTAAGATAGCAAAGGAGACAGACACAATGTGAAGACGAGATGCCAATTTTTATATCCCATTTTCGTCACTCATCAGATTGAATCTTTTTTGTTTTTTTTCTTTTTGAGACAGGGTCTCACTATATAGTTTAGACTGACCTTGAACTCACTGTGTAGCCTAGGCTGGCCTTGAACTCCTGATGATCCTCCTGCCTTAACCGCCCAAGTGCTAGGATTACATGTGTGCACCACCACGCCTGGCTTATCAGAGTTTTACAGGCTCAAGTGAAGGGTCCATGTTCTCAGCAAAAGCAGCCTTCAGGTCTCTGGGAAGTAACCTAGGGAAATGTTATCAAACCCCACCTCAGAGGTATTATCTATAACAAAGCTAGTGAAAAACTGACAGAACATCTCCTCATTGCATAACTTACAAAATCAGTGATTTTTAAGCCATCTAGAGAGCTAGAGGGCTTACTTAGGTTTTCTTGGCAACAGTTCCTCATTTCGCACAAATATTCTGCTTTTGTGGTTGCACGATGGGTTTGTGGAACATGCTATGCTGCTGCCCCTAAGGTTTATTTTGTCATTCCAGCCTTCTGTCCCACCACCATGGTGGTCCCTAACTGTCTTATTATGGGAATTGCTTTACCCAAAAATTTGGTCCACAGACATTTAAAGGACTATGGATCAAGACAAATAAAATTCTTCATATTGAGATAGATGGACAGAAGACCTTAATTTTTCCCATTTTGTTAGAAGTACAATTTGGATTCATCAGTCTTTATATAAACACGTGAGTCTATATTGCTTTTTGTCTCATGACTAAAAAACTATAGAATCCTTGGACAACTGTGTTTGTGTGTGTTATACATGTGTACATGAAGTATTTTTTTCCAATGGTAAAAAAAACTTAAAAAATTGTATTCAAATTGGCTTGCAGATAAATGAGTATCAAGTACAGCACTTCAGCATTTTTTCTGTGACAGGGAAATAACTTGAAACAATGACCACGGTTGTCTAGTATCTCAGTTTCATAAGTAACCTAGGTAAAACCTTTTAAAGTAAAATTAGGGGCCGGGCGTGGTGGCGCACGCCTTTAATCCCAGCACTCGGGAGGCTGAGGTAGGCGGAGCGTTGTGAGTTCGAGGCCGGCTTGGGCTACAACGCAAGCGCAAGGCCGGCCTGAGCTACATAGTGCGACCCTGCCTCAAAAAACCAGGGCCGGGAGTTTGGCTCAGTGCCTTAAGCGCCTGCCCTGGCAGGCGCGAGGTTGTGAGTTCAATCCCCGGTGCCGCAAAAAAAAAAAAAAAAAAAAAAGTAAAATTAGGGAAATATAAACACGATGTTTATAAATGAACTTTTCATGAATTTTGAAATTTTAAAGTTATATTAAGTAATAGATACACATAAAATATCTGAGTAATAGTAAAACAGTGAAATGCCAATTAGTAAATATAAATTCAAATACTCTTGGTTTCTTAAACTATTTAGAAAAGATATCTATGTGTGTATATATATATATATATATATATATGTTAGTCTTATTCCATATTTAAATATTTTTAATGAGAAAAATTATATAGAAATTATAAAATACACTTTCATAAGGTGTTGGCATTACTTATTACTGGGTCTTCACTAAAAAGTAGGTTTACTAGGCGTTTAAGTCTAATTAATATATTAATCTTATATGAGAAAATATAAGAAAAGAGAGCGGTGTTGTGGATGAGAAAAGTTATGAGATAAAATTTGTTCTTTGAGAAAAAATAATATTTTTCTGTAAATTTGGAGGTTTTTCTTAATGAGTTTTTCAGAATGCTATTTATGGAAGGAAATTTTAAAAAGGTGGAAAGGAAACAGTAAGTAGGAGACAGAAATGCAAAAAAAAAAGTTAACTCTGAGGATCTGCTTTTTGGTGAGGAACATTAAGAATTTTATTAGTATGCAAGGTCATTTTCATGGGCGAAAAAAAGTTTTGTGCTAAAGTGGAATAATTAGACTGGTCCAGAATGGGAACAAAGAGCAAAACTAAATGTTCAAGTAGGTGCAAAGGTGACAAAAGGTTTGTAAAGGAAAAATCTTATGAAAGAAAATGTATATGTGATCAAGTTGGCTATAACTAGAAGAAAATAGCTTACAGGTTTTTCTAAAAATTGAGCAATAATGCACCAGTATGAAACCAGAATGTAAGTCATTATGGTTAAAGCAAGCTTTCTTGAAATATTGATCTGCTCCTAGGAAAAATCTGCAAGCGGTTTTGATATTTTTGAAATCTATTTTTTAAAAACTATCTTGTGAACTGTACTTCCCATTAGCCAGTGTTCTCACCCTTAACTTTTTAGTCATATCCTGAAAGCTTTTTCCTTCTCCCCAGTCTCTGACTTGGCTATTGAGGCTGATACCACAAATACTTATTTCAAAGGCTAGGATAACATGGTTCTTTACTCTTAGTTTGCCTCTATGTATGTAAATTGTTTAGTGGAACCAATTTCAAGTGCTTTTACTATTTCCAAGAGTCCTGTATTGCCCTGCTCAAGGTTCTAGTTTTCTTGTTTACATTCCAAGATATACAATCATAACTGGGACACACACTCTGCCTGTGTCCAAATACATTCAAGTACTGTTTCAGTAGGTCTGGTAGAAAGTTATAAACAGGTCTGGAATAAGTACAAGCAATGACATAGCAGGAGATTTTTATCTCTTGGTAACTGGCTTAAGAAATGCAATTTTTTGTGAAGGTAATTTATGATTTCTGATCTTTATCAGGTATTTGATTACTTACGTAAATGAGCATTGAAAGTTAAATTTTCTTAAAACAATGTATTTGCTTTTAATATCTTCTAATCATTTTATAACTGATTACATCTGGTTTGTAACTCTGGTTAAATCAACTCTGGTTAAATGAAGGATTATTAAGTTACAGTGATGTGTAACCTTATTTTGATTGAATATTTCAAACCCTTTGACATATTTGGCAGGCTTCCTCAGGATTAAAGTTCTCCATGAAGTCTTCGGACTTCGAGATTTTCCAGTTAGTACTTTTCATCTTCTACAGATAATAAATTGATTAGGTTTATTGGATATATTAGATTGTATGGAAAAATACTGTCAAATAATAAAATGATGCTAAATATTCTTTAAGTTATGTTCCTAGGGAGATGTAATTGATATGAATCTTCTACAGGTTACATGAGATATATTAAAAATTCTGAGAACATTGTGAGTTGATTATCTTCAAATGCTTATGCAGTAAGAAAAACTGAAATGCCTTATTGCAGAATTCTCATCACAACCTTAGGCAAGATTATTGTCATTCATACCTTTGATTATCCTCTAAAAATATTTGAAATAGGGGTCATGGAAAAGACTAATAAAATATTCTGATAGCTCTAGAACTCTAATATAGAAAGTGATAGGTTCATGAAATTACTAATGAAAATCAAACAATGATTACACAAAAATGAAAGAACTGATAAAATACAGATGACTGATAAAATATAAACTGATAAATATAGGGTGTTTATGCTTCTTAGTTAAAATGTTGTTGGATCTTTAGGGATGAGAGCATAGCTCAGTGGTAAAATATATGCCTAGCATGTGCTAGTCTTCACTACATTCTTTATATTTTAGAGAGCTCAAAAATATGCCAAACTCTTCTGTGAATTGTTAAGAATACTTATTCTGAGGAAAAGTTTCATTAGTAGATAGACTTTTAGAGAGGGGGAAGAAGACCAATGAGAAAGGGGGAGGTTGGAATAAAAGTAACCAGAACATACTGTATGCACATACAATCCCAAACTACCACAATGAATCTCATAGTTTCATATCACTAATACATACCAATCAAAAAGAATGAGTTTCTAACATTAATAATTAATACTTGTCTAAGTTGCCTTCCATGAAGATTTGTCAAAAGAAAGAATAGCCTTTGTTATTTTATTTCTTGAATTTAGTATGTTTTTTTGAAATATTGAGATAATGAAGCTACTTTCTGTTCTTTGAGAGGTGCTTTTTGTGAAATGCATGTACATAATATTACAAATATTACTGAATCTGAGAAAAGCATCTGCTCAGTTATTCCATCACTATAACAAATAGCTAAAATAAATCAACTTTTAAAAAATTAAAAAAGCATTCATAAGAATTTTATTTTTATTATGGCAATATAGTTGTTTGCATAAGTTCAGTAAAAATCTGTTTTTATAATAGGACACAGCTGGAAACTTTTGTACACTTGAAAATATGCAAAGAATGCTAACTTCAAAGATTTCTCGTCTTAGTATCAGTGAATAAAATTGTCACTTTAAAGTAGGCCCTGGTATCTCTAGGTACATGGTACTGTAGGTGGAAATCAAAGTCTCCCTGCTTTCCAATCTGGATTAAGTTTATAAATCTGAGATTACTGTACAGTGTTTACTTTTCTTGCTGCATTTCTGAAACTAATTAAACCAAATCCAATAAAACTAAATTCGTTTTACAAATAAAGGGATTTTTCTTTAATTAGCTTTGGTAAAATTTAGTATGTATATAGAAAGAAAATTTATCTTTTTAAAGAAAAACTATACTTTTTTTTGAGTATTTTAAAAATTGTCTACCTGTAACCCAGACTATAGCCTAAATGCTTCTAGGTTTCTCCAGTCCTATTTCCTCTGGCAAAATTTCTAAGAACATGTACTACTCTTTCCTAAAAATCTGCAACCCAAAGCTGGACATTCTGAAGTAAATTTGAAAGGACACAATTTATCCCTGATATCTGGGCCACAGAGTTTACTAAACTGCCAAATGTCATAAGAAAAGACATTTAAACTCCAATCTAGGAGGAGAAACAGACATCTAAAAAGGACTTTTGTATGCGAGCCTTTGATTCAGTTTACAAAATAGCTTCTAGGCCAAGCTCTATGGTCACACTTATTGGTTATCAAATAAAATTGTAAAAGTAGGGTTCTTGAAAGAGTTAATCTGCCAAACTTCTAGATATCACCTGGCACTAGGAGAAAGGTCATGGCAAACACTCAACTGGGTAACTCACAGAGTTCAAGGTTCTGAAAAATGAAGCTCTTTTTCTATTCAGTAGCTTTTTGGAAAACCATGCCTTCCATTTAACTGAATTTCCTTGAATGTGGGGACCCTTCTATAATGACCTACTGCAATGGTAGATTCTTCTGAAATAACTATGCCTGAGTCCAGATGCTGTGGACGAGAAAAACAGCAAGAATTTCAGGGGATTCTAGTCACAAGAGTATAGATGATGCAAATGACTAACGATTTCAGCACAATGGGTAATGCCAAATGTTTCAGGATATGGAGAAGCAAGGATCAGAGGTGGATTGTTTTTAGCAACTCTCCAAGTTAGACACAGAGAACCACCAAAAGATTCTCTCCGGTATTTCCAGAGATAATTTTTTAAAAATTATTTTCATTGATATACTTTTGATATACTTAATAATCATATTTATCATAGGGAATTGGTACATGTACATAATATATTTTGGTTCTTTTTTCTCCCCTCCTGCCTTCAACCCTTCTTCTCCTTATTTACAAAACCTTCATATCCATTTTATTCCTTCTTCTTTTTCTTTTCCCTTCCCTTTCCACTCCCTCCTCCCTTTTTCCCCTTCCTGTCTGAACACGTTCTTCCTACTTCCCATTATCTATCATCCTTATTTACCCTTTCAGTTTCTCACATGACAAAAAAAAAAAAATGTTATTTAAACATGTGCTTCTTCGGAGTACAGCCAGCCAGTTCAGTAGCCGTGTCCTCTACACCTAGCTCCATGGAGCCCTGACTGCGAACATACTCCAATAGCATCCTGGCCTCTGAAGGCTGACAGTATCAAGCAAAGTTGCTTATGCCAACATGTGTGTCCAATTTACTTCATTTAAAAGGATGGACTTGAGGTGTATCCATTTACCTAAAAATGTCTCAAATTTATCATTCTTTATTGTAGAGTAGTACTTGATTGTATAACACATTTTCTTTAAGCATTCATTGGTTGATGGGCATTTGGGCTGTTTCCAAGATTTGGCTATTATAAATTGTGCTGCTATAAACACAGGTGTGCATGTATCGCTGTGGTATGATGGTTTTAACTCTTTCAGAAAGACACAAAGAAGGGGAATAGCTGGGTCAAATTGAACCTCCAGTTTCAGTTTTTTGAGGACTATCCATACGGATTTTCCTATTGGTTGCACCAATTTACACTTCCACCAACAGTGGAGAAGTGTTCCTTTTCCCCCACAGCCTCACCAGCATTTGTTACTGGTTGATTGTTCATGAGAGCCATTCTTTCTGAAGATGAAATCTCAGTGTTGCTTTAATTTGCATTTCACAAATGACCAGTGATGTTGAACATTTTTTCATATATTTATTTGCTATTTTTACTTCTTCATCTGAGAAATATCTATTTATTTCAGATACCCACCTTTGGATGGGGTCTTTAAATCTGGGGGGGGGGTTCTACTTTTTTT
>RJWM01049780.1:0-10831 GCA_004363535.1 Dasyprocta punctata
CTGTTTTTCCCCAGAAGCTGCTCCTTGTGTCACAGTGAATTGTGCTCATTTTCCATTTTGAATTTCTACACTTACCGTAGCATTGTAAATGCGGGCTCTCAATAAACACTTGTCATGGGAATAAAAAAGAATAGGAATTTTTATGTACTTTCAAGAAATTCAAACACAGACATCATCCTTTGGGACATTTACAGAATCTGGCTCTACGACTTTCTGTCTTCATAATGAAACTGGATTGTTACTAATCCTTGTGCCCCACGTCCTGCTGTGACTGCTTCTAAACCTACGCAGCCCGACCTGGCGTTTGGCCTTCGTTCTGCCCGGCCTTGGGGCCCTCATTAGCGGAGGGTAACGTCTGTCTGGCTGAGTCTGGTGAGGCTTTGTGTCGGCGCAGGGACAATTCAAGACTTGTCAGCTGGCTGTGGCTGATTATCAAGATGTCCAAACTGGCTTCTTTGCTATGTGTAAGCAATTTAATTTTGTGCCTAATTTTAATCTGCAGCATACTGTATGTCTGCATCTGTGGCGTTAAAGCATTCATTAGCATTTAAAGGGGGAGCTGATGGTATTGATCACTCATATTAAAACCCAAAACAATCATGCAGCCTGAACGGAAGAGCATTATCTTCAACCACTGAGTCACTGCCAAAGTTGATGTACTCGGAACACAGACAGAAACCAAAAATGGTCACATTTAGCAGGGGTATAAGTGACATCTGTTAGAAGGTGATGGTTTGCCACCATTTACCACCCAGACCCCTGATTATTAGATTTTTTATTTTCCTGTAGTACTGGGGATTGAGCCCTGGACTTTTGTACTGAGCTATATCCCCAGCCTTTTTTGTTTTTTATTGTAAAACAGGGTCTTACTAAATTGCCCAGGTTGCCCTGTACCTTGTGATCTTCCTGCCTCAGGCTCTCAGAGCCTCAGGATTACAGATTTATGCCAGGAAGCCAGACCCTGAGGGTCATTTGCTGGTTTGAGGCAGACGATTAGGATGTGAACAGCTGGCTGAGCAAGTGGGCATGACCTGTCATTCATGGAGATCCAGGCATGTTTAGAACTGTTCTCCACCACCTAGGGCCAATCAGAAAGTGCTATCTTCAATTCTTGGCAGTGGGGGGGATTAAAGCAGGTTTTTGATAAGATGACCTGGATCTGATGTCAGCCTGAGGGGTAGGAGACACAAAAGAGGGCCTGTTTGAGCTCTTGGTCTCTGGGTTCTCTCTCTTCCTTATGACCTGCACTCATCTTGTAGAGTGTACTTCCTTTCCTATTTTTAATTGCCCCACACATTCTGCAGAGCACTTTTTTTTCTGCCTTTAGGATTCATCCCAGGGATGCAGGGATGGTTCAACATATGCAAATCAATAAATATAATACACCATATTAACAGAGCCAAAGACAAAAACCATATGATTATCTCAACAGATGCCAGAAAAGCGTTTGACAAAGCCTAACACCTATTCATGATAAAAACTCTACAGAACATTGGAATAGATGATCTTTATCTCAATCTGACAAAACCCCTAACCCTAACCCAAGAGCCAACGTCATACTAACTGGACAAAAATTCAAAGCTTTCACTCTAAAACCAGCAACAAGACAAAGATGTCCACTGTTATCACACTTATTTGATATAATTCTGTAAAATTATCCTGAACAATTAGAGAAGAAAAAGAAATAAAAGTATAAGGATTGGAAAGGAAGAACTTCAATTATCATTCTTGTGAATGACATGATTTTCTACATAGAAGACCCCAAAACTTCACTAAAAGACTTTCAGATTTAATAAACATTCAGTAGCATAGCTGGATACAAAATCAACACTTGGAAATCAATAGCATTCCTGTACATAAATAAAAAACTCACTGAGAGATAAATCAGGGAAACAACACCTTTCACAATGGCATTCAAAAAAATACTAGGAATCAATCTAACAAAGGAAGTAAAAAATCTTTCAGTTGAAAACTATAGTACTCTGAAAAAGGAAATCAAAGAGGATATCATAAAATGGAACAATATCCCTTGTTCTTGGGTAGGAAAAACCAATATAGTGAAAATGGCCATACTTACACAATTATTATACTTTAATGCAATCCTGATCAAAATACCAATAGCAAACTTCACAGAATTAGAACAATCCTATAATTCATTTGGAACCAGAAGAGACCTAGAATAGCAAAAGCAATTCTGGGGAACAAAGACAAGGCAGAAGACATCACAATCCCTGAGTTGAAATTATACTACAGAGCTACTATGAAAAAAGCCAGCATGGTGCTGGCAAAAACAAAACAAAACAAAACAAATTAAAAGATGTAGCAATAACTCCAAACATCTTCACTAGAAGAAAGGTAGTCTCCTTAATCAATGGTACTGGAAAAACTGACTTTCCACATGCCAAACATTAAAATTAGACTCATACCTTTTATCATGCACTAAACTAAAATTAAAATGGATCAAAGATCTAAATATTAAAACACAAGCACTAAATCTGCTAGAAGATAGAATAAGTAGAACTCTTAAAGACATTATACTGGTGTAGTCAAAGACTTTATGAATAAAACCCTGATCACACAGGAACTATTACAAAGAGTCACTAACTGGGATTTCATCTTATTGAAAAGCTTTTAGGATCCAGTGGACCTCACCAGGTTGCCAGGAGCCTAGGTGACCCCTTCCCCATCCAGAAGACCTCAGCAGGCCACTGGGAACCTCAACAACCCCTCCCTCCATTCAGAGGAGCTCAGTGGGTTGGAGAGTCTGGGTGAGCCCCCCACTCAATCCCTAGGACCTCGGTGGGCTGGCTAGAGTGTGGGTGAGCCCTCCCTCCACCTGGAGGATCCCAGGCAGGTCTGTGAGAGTGCTGGTGAGGCCTCCCCTACCTGGAGGAATTGGGTGGGCCTGCAAGACTCCCAGTGACACAGTAGGGCCCCAAATGGGGCATACACCATGGACAGGTAGGTCTGGTGGCCTATAAAACCCTGAAATGACAGTAAGGATACAAGCTAAGGATTGGTTCACATCAATATTCCTAGGTTAGTCAGCCCAGGGAGAATCCAGGACTTGCCCAACTGGCCCCACAGGAGGAATTCAGGTGACCAGCCCCTTCCCTACACTATGGGACCTGGCAACTGGGTGAATGCCAGCCACATAGTAGGTCACTGAATAAGATGCACACAATGCACAGGTGAGGCTAGCCATATTGAAAAGATCAAAATATGAACCAAGAGGTGAAAATGACAAGATGAAAAAGCAAGATGCAAATCAGACCTTCAGCCCGTCTGGAACAAGTACAGGAGGCATAGACATAGAATACATTGGAAGATACATACCTGAAACTTCTGAAAAGATAGCAAGTGAAGTAAAGAAACAAATCCATGAGGCTATAGAGAAAATTAGATCTGAAATAATCTCTCAGATAAAAAAAGAAATGACTATGTTAATGAAGGAATTGCCCAGCATAGCTAGAGAAGACATAGACAAAAAAATACAGATACACAGGAAAATGATGGAAACCTTGAATAAACAATATAGGAAAGAAATAGAATGCATGAAACAGATTAAAAGATATATCCAGGAAATTAAAAATTGCATTGAAAGCTGGCAAAATCACTTCAATGAAACTGAAGATAGACTTTCAGACCTTGAAAACAGGATTGCAACTAGTGATTATGAAAGGAAAAATCTCTTAAAAATAATGGGGTCACAAAATAACAATTCAACAGCTCCTAGACAATGCAAAGAAAAATAATATAAGATGATAGGTGTCAGTGAAAAAGCAAGAGTCAACACAAGTGACATTAAAATAAAAACTATTTACAGAAGGAAGAGCAGAAAATTTCCCAAGCATGGCAACAGAATCTGACATAGAGATAAGTGAGGCATATAGAACTCCAAACAGCATAACCAAAATAAATCTACACCCAGACATATAATAATCAGGATCCCAACAATTCAGCACAAAAACAGAATATTAAAAACTGTTAGAGAAAAGAAACAGATCCCCTGTGAAGGAAAGTCCCTTAGAATCAACACAAACCCTCAAGTCAAGAAGAGCTTGGAATGAAGTATTTCAAGCACTGAAAGAAAACAACTTCCAATCCAGATTGATATAACCTTCAAAACTATCTTTCAAACTTAATGGAGAAATAAGATACTTCCACGACAAAGAACAACTGAAGAAATTCATGTACATGAAACCAGTCCTAGAAAGAGTACTGAAAGATACTCTAAATAGAGATAAAAATAACCACATTTCCCAGAACAACAACAAAGAAACCACCACGCAGGGCAAGCAGTTAAACAGAGAGGAAAAGCAGGGAACCAACGACAGGAAAATAACATGACAAAGATAAGGCAGTACATATCAGTTATAACCATCAATGTAAATGGCCTCAATTTATCAATCAAAAGAAACAAATTGGCAGAATGGACCAAGAATCAAGATCCAATAATATTCTGCATAAAAGAGACACATTTAACTCAAAAAGAAACTCACAGTCTGAAAGTCAAAGGCTGGAAAACACTGCTCCATGCAACAGGAACCCAGAAAAAAGCAGAAGTAGCTGTTCTGTTTGCAGACAAGCTGAACTTCAAACCAAAAATGATCAAAAGAGATGAAGAAGGTCACTACATACTCGTTAGGGGAAATATTCAAGAGGAAGAGATAACAATCATAAATATATATGAACCAAATATGGGTGCACCCCAACTATATTAGACAAATATTAATAGACATGAAAAATCAAATCAGCAACAGCACAATTGTTACAGGGGACCTTAATAAACCATTGTCACAAAGAAATAGATCAACCAGACAAAAAGTCAACAAAGAAACAACAGAATTGAATCAAACATGTGAACAAATGGACTTAATAGATGTTACAGAGTGTTTCACCCAACATTAGACTACACATACATTCTTCTCAGTTTCACATGGGACATTCTCTAACATAGATCATAGAACAAGCTTAAGTAAATGCAGAGGAATTGAAATTATCCCATGCATATTGTCCAACCATAGTGCACTGAAATTGGAAATTAAGGGCAAAAGAAACTGCAAAAACTCCATAAACACATGGAAATTAAATAACACCCTCCTGAACAACAAATGGGTCACAGATGAAATTGAGGAAGAAATTAAACAATATCTACAATCAAATGAAAATGCAGATACAGCTTACCAGAACCTGTAGGACACAATGAAAGCAGTCCTAAGAGGGAAATATATAGCAGTGAATTCTCATATCAGGAAAACAGAATGAGCACAAATAAACAAACTAATGCTGCACCTCAAGCTTCTAGGAAAAAAGAGCAAGTCAAGTCCAAAGCTCATAGAAGGGAAGAAATTATAAAGATCAGAGCAGAAATTAACACAAATGAGTCTAAGAAAACCATACAAAAAATTAATGAATTGAAGAGTTGGTTCTTTGAAAGAATAAATGCAATTGATAAACCCCTAGTGAATCTTATCAAGAAAAGGAAAGAAAAAACTCAAATTCATGCAAGGAGGAATGAAAAGGGTGAAATCACTACAGATCCTGTGGAAATTCAGAAGATCACCAATATCTGCTTCAAAAATCTTTACTCACATAGGCTGGAAAACACAGAAGAAGTAGACAGATTCCTAGAAATGTATGAATTACCAAAGCTGAATCAAGAAGATATAAAAATTTTGAATAACACAATATCAGTTAATAAGATTGAAAACATAATTAAAAACTTACCAATAAAGACAAGCCCAGGTCCTGATGGATTCATGACTGGATTCTACAAGGAACTTAGAGAAGATTTAATGTCAATACTCTTCAAGCTCTTTGATGAAATTGAAGGGGAAACAATTCTCCCTAACTCATTCCTGGAGGCAAGTATTATTCTGATACCAAAACCAGCAAAAGACCCAACCAAAAAAGAGAACTACAGGCCAATTTCCCTGATGAACATAGATGCAAAAATCCTCAATAACATACTAGCAAACAGAATGCAGCAAATTATCAAGATGATTATACACCATGACCAAATAAGATTCATCCCAGGAATGCAGGGATGGTTTGGTATGCAAATCAATAAACATAATATACCATATCAACAAAACCAAAGACAAAAATCACATGATCATCTCAATAGATGGAGAAAAACTTTTGATAAAGCCCAACACTCATTCATGATAAAAACCCTAGAGAAAATTGGAATACATGGTCTCTACCTCAACTGATGAAAGCCATCTATAACAAACCAACAGCCAACATCATACTAAATAGACAAAAACTGAAAGCTTTCACTCTAAAATTAGAAACAAAACAAGGATATCCACTATTACAACTCCCATTCAATACAGATCTGGAAACATTAGCCAGAGTAATTAGACAAGACAGAGAAATACAAGGAATAAGGATGGGAAAGGAAGATGTTAAGTTAAGAAACCCTTCTTTACTGTTGGTGGGAGTGTAGACTGGTGCAACCACTATGGAAATCAGTGTGGAGATTCCTCAAAAAAGTAAAATTAGAGGTTCCATTTGACCCAGTTACTCCCCTTCTTGGTATCTTCCTGAAAGAATTAAAAGCATTGTGCCACAGTGATACATGTACACCCATGTTTTTAGTAGCACAGTTTGTAATAGTCAAATCATGGAAACAACCAAATGCCCATCAACCATGATAAGGAAGATGTGGGTTTTCTAAAATGGAGTATTACTCTGTCATAAAGAAAGATAAGTTTGAGATAATTCTAGCTAAATGGATGCACCTTGAGACCATGTACCTTATTTCACCTTAAGTGAAATAAATTGGAGACACACGTTTAAATACCACAATGGTTCCCTGATGTGAGAAATCAGAAGTGTAAATAAGGACCAAAATGCATAATAGATATTGAGAAATGGGAAGAAAATGTTCAAATGAGGAGAACAAGGGAGGGGGCAAGGAGAAAGTAAGAAGGGATGAGAAAAAAAAGAATAGAAGGGAAAAATGGGAACAAAGCTTTTGTAAATAAGGAGAGAAAAGGGGGCTGAAGGGAGGAGAGTGGAATGGGCAAAAAAGAAGAATCAAGCTATATCATGTACAGGTACAGATTCCCTATGATGAATGCCACCATTATGTATACTTAAAATGTACCAATAAAATAAATGCAAACACAATGTGAAACCTCGCTACCTTTTGTGCTTATTTTGTTCTTTTTTTTTGTTTGTTTGTTTGTTCAGGACAAAAAGAACCCAGAAAGAATCTCTAGAAGGAGTCCCCAGAATCACAGGACCCAGTAACGGGCTGGCTATCACAGACACCTGTAAACTCTCCCTACTCCCCATTGCATTCGGTATTTTCCGAGTTTAGTCTCTTCTGCTCGTTCCACATTTTCCTGCGGTCTAAACTTTGAACTCGAGCCGAGCTCACCTGAAGGTCAGAGCAGAAGACATCTTGAAGACCATCTAGTGGCTCTCGAGGAAGTAACCATCGCTGGGGTGAAGGCGGCCAAGCCTCTGCCCAGTTGACTGCTAGTTTCAGTCAAAAGGCGGAGCTCAAGGCTCCCCTCCCCCAGCCCTCCCTGCACTGTTCAGTGACGCCTCCCTCCGCCCCCCAGCCTCCTGAACTGCTCCGCTCTGCTCCTGTGCGCCGTGGTTCACACCTGGTTCTCCATGGACACCGCGGGAGTCTCAGCATTCAGCAGGTGAGTGAATGCTTCTAGGTAGCTATCATGAAGGCGGCACATTGCCTGTTTGCTTTCATCAGGCCTGTGTTTTACCTTTCTGGTGCCGTAGAGTATTTGTTGTCCATACAACAAATTTTATTTCTTTTTTTTTTTTTGGCGGCACCAGGGATTGAACTCACAGCCTCACGCCTACCAGACAGGCACTTAGGCCCCTGAGCCAAGCTCCCGGCCCTAGTTTTTTTTGAGGCAAGTTCGCACTATGTAGCTCAGGCCAGCCTTGCGCTGGCGTTGTAGCCCAAGCTGGCCTCGAACTCACAATGCTCCGCCTACCTCAGCCTCCCCAGTGCTGGGATTAATGGAGTAAATATTTCTAATAAAGTTGTCTGTAAAATAAATTTTCCCACTGAAAGTTGAGCACCTTCCATGGGTAACGTACTCTCTCTGATTCCATTGTTCATTCAAGAGTAAGTCTCCAAAGTGTTGGGGTGGGGGGCTCCCTGTAAACCTAATTGGAAATGTGGAAAGAAAAAGAGTAAAACATAAAATGGGGGAAAATCATTTATTTTATGGTACAGGAATCATGATTTCCCACCTCTTCTTCCCCAGCTCTGGGTTTCCTTCTGTGTCCCACGCTGCCCATTCCTCGCCATTTGCATAGCACCTTTGCCTGAAGCTCTGAAGGTGAACTTTCTCTGTTATGCTTTACCTTTTAAAAGTCTCAAAGGGCTGGGAATGTAGCTCAGTGGCACAGTGCCTGCCTGGCAAACACAAGGTCCTGAGTTCAGTTTCCAGGACCAAAAACACAAAAGTGTCAAAATCACTAACTCCCGAATTTAATATGACTTTCTCAGTTGTGACTTGGTCCATTCTAGCAAATCACTGCCTTATGCTGTCAAAGGCTCAAAATGAATTTACTAAAAGTGAGAGAAGTATCAATGCAATGCTAGATGGTTTCATGGACTTTATAGCTGCCTCAGACTTCTATGGTGAAGCCCTGATCATCAGTGTAATGATATATGAAGAGGAAGCCTTTTGTATAACAGTTTAAAAGAAACTCTTCTTTGTGCGTGAAAGAGTTTTGTTTCTCTCCCGTCCCCTCTGCTCTGTCCTTGCTGCGAGGACAGGGCAAGAAGTCAGCTGTGTGCAGCGAGAAGGGGGCGCTCTCACCAGAACACCATATGCTCGCACCCTGGTCTCGAACTTCTCAGCCCCAGAACTGTGCGAAGCAAGTGTCTGTTGCTGAAGCCACCCAGTCATCGATCATTTGTCATAGCACCATGAGCTGCCCACGACAACAATCGATTTTCAGAAATCCCATGTTTCTTTACCAACACAGGTAAAATTCCAAGGAGACTGAAAGGAAAACAGTACAGCACCTGCTGGGTTTACTTCAGGTTCATGACAAGAAAGAGTCCCAGTGGTAGAGCACTTGCCTATTGTGTGGAAGGACCCAGATTTGATCCCCAGTACTGCAAAAAAGAAATGGCCAGCTAGTTCAAACACAATTAAATTTACTGTGATGTAGTGTAGAAGAGTGTATATCCTGAGAATAATAGTGCTGATGCGAGTTAACATTTACTGAATGTTCACTATGTATGTACCAAACCTGGTTCGAATTCTTTTCTCATTTAATCGCCACACCAACTCTACAAGGTAGACTCTATTATGATCCCCATTTTACAGTTGAGGAAATGGGCACAGCGCAGTTAGCTGTTTGCTCAAGGTGATGCAAGAAATGGAACCAGAATGGGGAAGAACCCCATGGGAACTGGAGCTGGGGGATTGCTGGAATCTGAGGTGGCTCCAGGAGCTGGATATGCTGCTGAACCTTTGTCCTTGAGTGCCACCATCACCGTGACCCGGCTACCCCTGCACAGATCTGCTTTCCAAGTCACTGGCATCCGGACCCTGCTTCTCCCCATGTTGCAGCCTGCACCCACGGGCTCCTGGATGCTGCCTGCTGTTCCCACCTTTCACTGGGAAATTCCTTCCAGACTCCTGGTTTCCAAGTCCCCCAAAAGACAGAATCTCCAGCCCCGTTCATATTTTTGAGATTGATCAGAGGTCAGGTGTGGCTTGACAGCACCGCAGTTGAACAGGTGTCAGTACCCAGTCATGCTGGTCATAGGCTGCAGGGAGATGAGACAGGTTGAGAAATGCAAGCAAGCCTGGACACTCAGCCTATAAGAACCTACGGGAGTGATCATTTCTTTCTTTTTCTTTTTCTTTTCTTTTCTTTTTTTTTTTTTTTTTTTTGTACTGGGGATCAAACTCACGACCTTGCGCTTGCGAGGCAGGCACTTGTGCCACTGTGCTAAATCCCCGGCCCAGGAGCAATCATTTCTTTTAAAATAGGTATAGATATAACCTTTCCAGCATGCTGTTATTCTCTAGTGCTTTATTAGCTTGCTACAGGGGCACATTTGAACAAATTTGCTAAATCTAATAAGTCTACTTTTATGTGGCATTTGTAAGAACTGTACTGGGAAAATTATGCAGATAAAATCTCTGCTTTTTAAAAAAGATGAGAATGAGGAATTTTATAGACCAACGAGTAATCAATTTAAACCAATATTAAATTGAGCACCTACTATGTGTAAAGGACAAACTTCTGAAAAGTAAGAAAGAGTTGAGAAGGATGTTGGGATCACTTGGTTCGGTGTTCCTCAAATTGGAGTCAGCTGCACTGTTAAGGTCACACATCCTTCTAACAGTGTTTTAAAGCTGTGCTTTTGTATTGCAAGAGCAACCTAAAACAGCAAATGTGAACCCACACTGACCACCTGCACAGCCAAACCCAGGCACAGCCATGCAATTTCAGCTCAACCCATGAGCATTTTAAGTCTAGGGTATCAACATTTTTTTTGTGGGCCAAAGATAGAAAACGAAACCTCACTGCTGTGAAACACATTCAGACCAAAACTCGCTGTACTCAGTGGTTTGGTTTCTCAGTAGTTTGCACAGAGGAAAAAAAATAGACAAGATTGAGTGGGTGGACACATTGGATCGCTAACAAGAAGACTGTTCTAACAAACGTCATCATCTTCACATCCAGTTAATGTTCTTAAGATTGATTTTGTTTAAATTTAGTTTGTAAATTCACTAGAGTGACACAGTTGAA
Organism: Dasyprocta punctata; assembly: GCA_004363535.1. Lineage (NCBI taxonomy): Eukaryota > Metazoa > Chordata > Mammalia > Rodentia > Dasyproctidae > Dasyprocta > Dasyprocta punctata. Next base: position 10,771 of record RJWM01049780.1, read on the forward strand.
GGACAATTGTAAGATTAAAGGGTTAGCCGGGCGTGGTGGCGCACACTTTTAATCCCAGCAC
>RJWM01049781.1:0-11116 GCA_004363535.1 Dasyprocta punctata
TGTTCCTCTTTCCTCTGCACATCCTATGAGTTGGCAGTTAGATGTAGAGATTTCTTTAGATTCAGGTTTGGTCTTTTTGTTAGGACCACTTGATAGATGGTAGTGGTCTATTTGTCAAGACACCTAATGTTTGGTTGTCTCTGTGATGTTAGTGGCCTTAGATGTTCAATAGCTAAGACCTTGATTCATTAAGGATTACAAAATGCTGATTTCTACTGCCATCATCTCTTCTTGGTGTATTTGCTGAAATACTTCTATAAAGAGAAACTTTCTCTCAATTATTACTCAGTTACCCAGGGCTGGAGGTTCAGCTCAGCAGTACAAGCGCCTGCCTGGCAAGCACAAGGTCATAAGTTTGATCCCCAGTACCAAAAAAAAAAAAAATTAGTTCGTTACCCAGAGGTACAATTTGTATCGGAAAGGCAGAATAAATGTTTGACTCTTATCTTTGTTTACCAGTTTGAAAAAGTTATTAGCATCATCCATAGGTGATTTATTAGATTTATTGTTTTTTAAGGATGTTATAAACTTTTGAATTTGAAATCACTTAGCATTTTTCAGTTCATTGCAGTTATACTTATTGATCACTCTGTTCCATCCTGAGGCACTAGACGCCTCTGCAAATTGTTTTCCTTTGGTTACAACCTTAATCGTGACAGATTCTTTGCTGTCTTGTATGACAAGATGTTCCTCTATCATTTTGTATTTTTCTTGCCTGAAACCCAGAATAAACTATTTGTCTAATAGCCCTGATTTCTGAAGCTACATCCCCAGCCTTTTTTTTTGTTTGTTTGAGACAGAGTCTTACTAAATTGCCCAGGCTGGCCTTGAACTTGCAATTTTTTTGCTTCAGCTTCCAGAATAACTGGGATTAAATACATGCCACTGAGCTGGGGGACAGAGGTAAGCCTAACTTTTAGGTTTTTAAAAGAAGTTAGAAAAACAAGATGATTGTTGCATAAATTTCTTGGAAAGACATAAAAGAAATATTGGCCTCCAAACTGGGAGCGGGTGACAGTCCAAACAACAACTTGGACAAGTCCAGCTTGGCCAGTAACTGAGTTAATTGGAGGTTACTTTACAGAGCAATGGGCAACTGGAGGGCTGCAGCACTTAGCGAGTCACCAACCCTGCTACTGATTTTACAGGGTACTAATTAAAACAGCAAGAGCAGGATCAAATCTTTGGGAGAAGTTATGTGTGCTCCACTTCCATTTCATCCTTATCAGAATCCACCAGTCTCAGCAGCCGTCCAGACACAGTGATGGGTGCATGAGGGTATCCGCCTGGTACCTGTCCAGGACACGCCGAACAGCTAAATGGCTAGGGTTGGGGGTGCACCGCAAGATGGAGTTACTTTGCTGCAGTTCAGAGGACAATTCCCACCCCAGAGCTGGAGCACATAGTCTTTGTCTCCTTGAACAAGAAGCCTCTTTAAAAAGGCTTAGAGCAGGAATTGCACACCCTTCAGAAGCCCGTGAATCCAGACATTCACTCAGCTTTGCCAAAATCACTCAGCTGCACAACTGGTTTAGGAAATTGTTAGAAAGTTTAAACCTAAGTTCTGCCTGATCAAAACAATCTTTACTCTCTTGGCCAGACACAACTTCAGTGTTCAAGTGCATTTTGTGGCTTCGTATTCCCCATTTGTTTGCCATCTTGCATACCTGTGAGACTTTGAAAAGTCTAACTGGGCATCTTTCCACAGTGACATCCGGCTTCCGTGAGCCTCTATGCTTTTTTATTCCATGAGTTATAAATAAAGATGTTCTTGGCCATTGCAGTGGATGAGCTGAAACTTTGAAATTTTTTTCAGTGAGGAAGCTGAAAGTTTAATGAGAAAACAACTGCAAAATATAACAAAATGTCTGTGGAAGTAGAACACCATCCTGCCTCATAAATCTAGGATCAGAAACCACCAGGCTTCTTTTCTATTTTACCGTCTTCTGTGGCTGTAAAAACCAAACATTTAAGGTGGTCTTACTGCCACATGCCTGTAATCCCAGCTACTCTGGAGGCTGAGATGATAAGATCGTGAATACAAGTCCAGACTGGAGAATGCATGGAGATCTTGTCTCAAATAAAAATAAAATAAAATAAAATAAAAAAACTGGGGATGGAGCTCAGCGGTTGAACACTTACCTAGCATTTGTGAGGCCCTAGGTTCACTCCTTAACATTGCTAAACAAAAACAAAAAAACTAAACATTCAGAAAAATTTAAGGGAAAGGAGAGCTACCTGACCAGTTCTCTGACTCCCTAGTATACCAGGAATTAGTGAGACAAGAGTTAGGACTTTTATTAGGCAGTAAGGATAGTAGCCCCAAAATGGAGTCGGGAAACTCAAAATGGAGTCTGCTGCATCACGACCCACAGGGATCTCACCAAAGCACCAGCCAGGAGTCCTTTGACTGTCAGTAACCACCTCAGAGCATGATCAGGCGGGCCATTGACTCAGGGGCACATGGGCCCCACATGGACACTGCATGAACACTCCGAAATTGGACCCTAAAAAGTACCTAGTCTCCTGTAGTGCAGAGATTATATTGTTAATACAGTGGCTCAAGCTCCCTCACAAATGCCTAGACAAAGAGCCCTCTTCTGGGTACCTGCTCAGAACTCCCTCCAGCTGGTGGGAGCTTTACTTCCTGGCCTTTACATCTTTCAAATAAACTTCCTTGCACCCTACCTACCACCTCCGTCTAAGGTTTCAGTTTCATTTTCCTCACCTAGATGTGACCCTGGTGTTCCAGTAACACGGTCTCCTCAACTTGCAGAGCAGGTTTACTTCTGGCCTTGGAGGATACCCTGCAGTCAGTTTTTTGATGGGAGAAGTGCCTCACGCATTACCAGGCTTTTTGTGCAAGCAGAGAAATAAAGTAGTAATATAGTCTACAGGATGCTGTGCTCATGTCATTCTTCTCAGACTCCTGCACGGACTCCTGAGGTATCCCCCGAGCAGTGTTGAAGTCCTTCCACACGTGTGTCAGTCTACTGCTCTGAGTGACAGCCACATGCCCAGGTGAAAACTCGGGGGTCTGTCATAGATGGAAGATGGGATTCATGGATACTGATACAATCGACAGTCTCTGCCTGAAAGTAAAATGCTGCATGGCTACAATAATTAAAATTCTGGTGTGTTATATTTCAAAATACAGAAGGGAAGTTAAAGAGAAACCTTTGAGGTACCGAGAGATGAACAGACAAACAGGTAATTGGAAACCTTTATCTTACGCTACATTTTAAAAATGCATCTGGGCCTTTCCGGTATTTGTGCTCAGCTGGAAGGACTGTAAATTGGTACATATCTAATGGACAATTGAGAAAAATGCACAAAAGTACAAGCGAAAAAAGTCCTTGTAAACTGGATAGGAACTTTGTTGGGGTGGAACTGTTTCTTCCCACTTCTTGATGTCTCTCCAGGTCAAAGTAGCTCTCTGCTTGTCTGACTCTCTTGGTCTCTCTCCACATCCACACTTACTCCTCCTTAGGGGAGAATTTGGTAGAATTTGTAAAGAAGGAGCTGGTAAATGTACACTCAGGCGCCCTTCTTCCTGAGTCCACCCAAGCAGGCTTATGGCTGACCCACACTGCTTGTGATTAGAAGCAAAGAGATTCAGGCAAAGGCAGCTCTCTTACCTTCAAAGGTAAGCCGCATTCCTCGACATCGCTGTCAGCAGAAATATAAAGGTGATATTTTGATCATCTGTCTGCCTAATTCCTTTGTCTTGTTTCCTACTTGGCTCAGCATTTGGTGAGGATGAAGAATGTTATTTATTGTTCTAAGATCTGAACACACCTAGGAATTTATCCTGCAGATACGCTTACGTACGTGTGAAGTGATGTGTACAAGATCACTCATTGCAGTAGCATCATGGTTTTTTTGTTTTTTGGTACTGGGGATTGAACCCTGCACATTTGCACTGGGCAACATCTCCACCCTTATTTATTTATTTATTTATTTATTTATTTATTTAGTTTTATTTTCAGACAGGGTCTCATTACCTTACCCAGGCTGGGCCTAAACTTGTGGTCCTCCTGCCTCAGCCTCCAAGAGTGCTTGGATTACAGGCATGTGCTACCATGCCCAGATGCAGCATTGTGTGTAATAGTAAAACACAATCAGTATCTCCATGTAGATGATTTAAATAAATTAAGGCACAGTTGCACAGTGGACTATTTTGCAGCCATAAAAGTTGAGTAAGCACACAATTTCTTAATTAAAAAAAAAACTAGAATGACAAGACAAAAAACATACAGAACTGAGTGCAATACACTATTGTGTTAGAAAATTTAAAATGTATAAATATTTGCTAGTATATTCATAGAATATTTCAGAAGGGATATACAAGAAACAGTGACTACTCATTTTGCCTGGGGTAAACTCATTTGCCTGGGGTGAGGTGCATTTTCTACTCGTTGCTCCTTAGTGTGAGAATGCAGATTCAAAACAGAAACCATACATCTCACAGTAGCATAAAGTACATATACCTTTTCAAATCCGTTTTTGTTAGTAGGTTGATTGTAAATTAATCATTTAAATTAGTAAATCCAAATGCAATTGTACTTATTTGGTTGCATAAAGAGAAATGATTGTTGCAATTTTACCCTTTCAAACTTAATTACTTTTGATTAAATCAGCATGTAAGTGTGTACCTAATGAAAAATTTTAAATTGAATAAAAACTGGTACAAGGAGAGTTGCAGTAAATGACAAATTTCATAGTAAAAAGCTATTTGTCTGCCTTATTCTCATAGACCGTACTAAAAAATAGTAGCCGGGCGTGGTGGCGCACGCCTTTAATCCCAGCACTCGGGAGGCTGAGGTAGGCGGAGCGTTGTGAGTTCGAGGCCGGTTTAGGCTACAACGTGAGCGCAAGGCCGGCCTGAGCTACATAGTGCGACCCTGCCTCAAAAAACCAGGGCCGGGAGTTTGGCTCAGTGGCTTAAGCGCCGGCCCTGGCAGGCGCAAGGCTGTGAGTTCAATCCCTGGTGCCGCAAAAAAAAAAAAAAAAAAAAAAGCGAGTGCCTCTTCTGTACCAGACCCTGCTCCCGTCTTGGGAAATGGAGTGAGACTTTGTCCTCGCCCTTTGTAGAGCCCCATCCTGTCAGTGCACACAGCTTAGCTCAACAGCTTACCCATTTTTTTTTAATTTCTTTTTTTGAGACAGGATCTCATTTTGTAGTTCAGATTGCCCTTGAACTTGTTATGTAGCCCAGGCTGGCCTCAAACTTACAGTAATCCTCCTTCCTCAGCCTCCTGAGTGCTGGGATTACAGGTATGTGTTACCATGCCTAGCCATGTTAGCTAATTTTTAAAAGGTAATAGAGCTAAACAAAGATAAATCCGAGTTAAGAGAACAGAAAGTGCCTACAGTGTAGAGTAGAAAGGTTTATCTTTCCAACTAAATTTTCTTGGTGGCAAGATAAAATTTATTAAACAAATGTGGATAGTTTTATGGCTCTCTGCGCCTAGTACTGTTTTGGGCCCTGGCCATAAAGCAGTGAGCATAAAGGATAAAGTCTCTTCTCTCAAGAAGTTTAAGACATTCTGTTGGTGCCGCTGACAATAAACAGATCAATATATAATGCGGGGGGAGGGGTCACATTTCCTCTGATTTCCCAGGGAGGGCTAGGAATTGCTAAGGGTTGCAGAATATTCTAAGTGGCAGTTGGCGACCAGGTTGCAAGAACAACTGTACATTCTTACATAAGGATTTCTGATAAACTGTCTAAAGAAGTCTTAGAATAAAAAACAGAATTGCTGAGCCTCCAATAATTTGTTGCACTTTCTTTGCACATTCTAAATAAATATTCATTTTTATACCTAGTATTTTAATTATAATTTTTATATTTTATTTCTTAAGGAAGTCCCAGCCCTTAAAATTTCACACTAGGCATTGTGGCACAGGCCTGTAATCCCAACTACTCTGGGAGGCTGAGACAGGAGGATCACAAGTTCTAGCTCAGCCTGTGTGACTTAGTGACTTAGTGAGACCCTGACTCAAAATAAAGAATAAAGTAAAATAAAATAAATAAATAAAAAGGGCTGGGAATGTAGCTCAGTGCAAATGCCCTCAGCTCAATCTTGGAAAGGTGTGTGTGTGTATGTATATGTGTGTGTGTGTGTGTGTATATATATATATATATATATCTCAACTTTAGGCCTCTCAAACTGGATATGCCTACAAGATATCAGGTGGAAACAAGAGGTATGAAGAATCAGGATGAAGAAGACAGAATAAGCCAGGCGTGGTGGTGCACGCCTTTAATCCCAGCACTTGGGAGGCTGAGGTAGGCGGAGCGTTGTGAGTTCGAGGCCAGCTTGGGCTACAACGCGCGAGTGCAAGGCCTGCCTGAGCTACATAGTGCGACCCTGCCTCAAAAAACCAGGGCCGGGAGTTTGGTTCAGTGCCTTGGTTGTGAGTTCGATCCCCCGTGCCCCCCCCCAAAAAAAGAAGAAGACAGAATAAGACCAGAAGAGGTTGTTATGATTGATACATTGTGTCAACTTGAGACATTTAGAAGTTTAACTATGAGACTCAGCAGGGATCCAGGGCTCTTACTTTGTAAATATCCTCATCCTGTGCAAAGGAGGGCAAGGATATTTTGTGAGTGCTATACCCACCCTGAAGGGGTGGGGGTGGCCTGTGTACAATGTAAGGGAGAAGAGGCTTGATTTTTCCCCCTTTTTGCTCTGGCTACTGCCTTGAAGTGTTGTCCCAGTGCCATGCCACCTTGCCTTGGAACCAGCTGATTATGGGCTGAAATCTCTAAAAACTGTAAGATAAATAAACCTTTCCTTCCTTCATTTTGGGTGTCAGGTATTTTGTCCTAGCAATGAGAGAAAAGTAAAAGTAACTGAGACAGAATTTGGTACCAGAGGAGTGGGGTCATTGCTGTGACTATTCCTGACCATGTGGTTCAAGAGCCTTTGGAAGTGGCTTGTGGGAAGAGTTTGGAAAGGTTTGGAGATGTCGCCTGAAAGAGTGGCACAGAAACAGCTTAGGCTGTTCTGTATGGGAGATTCAGGAGACCAGAAGGCAGATAGAGAGTCCACTGGTAAAGACCAGGCTCAGGAGGTTTCTGCAGGGAAGAAGGACTGCATTGGTTTTTGGACTCCAGATGATGTGCGTTACAGCTTGACAGAAAGTATGTCTGCATTCTGCTTGTGTCCAGAGACTTTGCCTGAGACTAAGGGCATCAGACTGATTAATCTGGCAGAAGAAATTTCAAGGCAGTCAAATGTTGAGGCTGTGGCATGGATATTGTTGGGGCTTTTAGCCAGATTTATGTTGCAAATCAAGAGCAAAGAACCCAGCAGGATGATTTAAAACATTATGAGTTTGGCCAGAAAGCTGTGGACTGTAAAGATACAGCTGAGACCTTGACTGCTGAGAAGGAAAAAAGAGACAAAGGAGGCTGGGCAGGCAGACTCTTCCCCATGGGTAACTCTTAGCTCTGTTTTTATAATAAACACATTCATTTAGCAGCACAGATGGGAGGGAGGATGGAACCCTAAAGAGATCTAAGGATATTAAACAACCTGAAATTAATAACGTATTTTAAAAAAAGTTTTAAGCCAGTATATCCTGTTTGTTTCCTGTCCCCCTTCTATAAAGAAATCTCATTAGCAAAATGCATGATGAATTTAACTGGACTACGAGTTTACCTGAGGTCAAAGGCACAGGCTAAGTTTTGTATATTTTTGGATCTTCAGAGCCAAGCGCATATTTGCAGAATTAAAAACTAATGTCGAACTGAGCCATAGCAACCATAATTCTACACAACTTGGTAATACTTGAGTGCACTTATAGGTTTCTCTTTGTATTTCCAGGGCCTGTCCAAAAAAAAAAAGAAAAAAAAAAAAGAAAAGAAAAGAAAAAGACATAGAGGGAGAGGGGAAAACCGGCAGAGACGACTAGGCTTGTGTAAAGGCAATATGGTGTGGAATTTATTGTGCCTGGGTGCAGGCAGGCAGAGAGTGCGATAAGGTTGACTGCCCCTAACAAAGAGAAGTATGTCCCTTTTGTAGGGATGGAGAGAAAGCAGGGGATGTTAGGCGACAAGATCCCAATAAACATCTGTGGTCAAAATTCTCTGGCAGTCTTGCCTCTCAATGGGCAGAGTCCTTGAAATGTCCCCTGTAAATTCCTGGGTATCTCCAGATGTCCCCAGATGTCCCAGGACCTGCAAAATTCCTTGTCCTATCTTATCTCCTGTTGACATCCAGTGCCTGCTAATGACAACTTCGGTGCTGAGCCGAGTTCCCTGCAGAGAGTAGTGTCTCTGCTGGCAGGCAGGTTGGGGGCTGGGAAAGTCAGGTCAGATTCCAACCTTCCAGTACATACCTGTAATCCCAGCACTCGGGAAGCTGAGTCAGGAGGATCATTTAGGATTCGAGGCCAGCCTGGGCTACATAGTGAGTTCAAAGACAGTCTGAACTACATAGCGAGACTCAGTCTCAAATAAATAAATAAATAAATATCTAGTGAAGGCAACAAAAAAGCATAAAAACCATCAGCACTTCAAGCAACATCAAAGTCACGGCCCTAGGACCCACAGTAGAACCAGAGGCCATTCACTCCATTTAATGTACTAGTGTGGAACTGGCCTTTCAAATGACTTATATTTTTATAGAATCTTAAAACATAATAAAAGATTGTCCAGTATAGCATTATTTACTCCACCTAATGCAGACTTTCTTTGCTAGTATATCACCATGCCACACACATGTATTCTGAGGTAGGGGTGGAAGATCACAGTACTTTAATTTCTTGGTGGCACCTGTGATGGCTCATTAGTCACCTTGTAGATGTGGATATTTTATTTCTCCAGTGGTTACTTAAACCATCGCTGCCTGGATGTAGAGTGAAGCATCTCATTCAGGTGCCGCCCAGAGCTCTGGGCCTCCCAGCACTAGGAGCTTGGAGAGATGGTGTGCGCCCTGCTCTGGGAGCAATCTTCACTGAGCTATGAAATCTTGGGGATGCTGGTGACACCTAACTGCAGGTATAGAAAACACTTATGGGTTTGTTCTAATAAAACATGGAGGCCAGGTGGGGGTGGCCCATAATCCCAGCACTAGGGGAGGCTGCAGCAGGAGGATTATGGCAGGTTTGAGGCCTACTTGGGCTACACAGTGAGACCCTGTCTCTAAATAAATAAATAAGACATGGAGGCCAGAACTGGGACGTAGAGTCTTAATTCTTACACAAAAACAGTAATAACAGCTCTAACTGGGGAAGAGAGAGACACTATAGGAACACAGGAGAGGGGTGACTTTCCCCAAGAAATGATCTCTCAACTAAGACTTACAATGACTGGCCTGACTTGTTTCCCACCCATCCAGTACCCATGATGCTTCACCTCTCTCTTTCCCACAATCAGGAGAAACGCAGACCTCCACAGTTCGTCCTCCTCAGTCCCATTCTGTTCCACGCAGGTCCCAATCTGGCCAAGCACCCCTGGACCCCCGCAAGGCCCTCCTACGAGACAGCTGGAGCCGCGGAGTCGCGGGATGTGGTGTGCGTCCCCCTCTGTCCTGAATCCCTTTCACCCCTGTCTCCCCTGACTCCTCGACCTCATGGCTTGTGGCCCCTCAGTCTGCAGAGCATGCTGGCTCCCCTAGTTATTCCTCCTAACCCTGGTGCCTCGGGCTAGAGTGTGGAGTGCTGATTTTCTTCTCCTTGAACCATCATCACTTTCAAACTTCTGTTGGCTTCTTCCTTGCTTTTGACGTAGTCATCACTGGTCAGTCGCCCATTCATTCGCTCCTGGTTTGTTGTTCTCCTGTGCACCCTAACCCTGGCTGGCATTTTTATCCAGATGCTCTTCCTTCCAACCACCAGAGGTCTCCAATCCTATTCACTGAACTACTTTTTATTATTTATTTATTTATTTTTACTTCTCCCTGTGTTTATCCTGTCTCCATTCTCTCCCTTGTCTACCTGTGATCTCCTGGTCTATCATAATGAAAAGCAACTCCTTGAGCCGGGTATGGTGGTGCATGCCTATAATGCCAGCACTAGAGAGGCTGAGGCAGGAGGATCACTATGAATTCGAGCCCAACCTGGGCTACATAGTGTGTTCAAGGCCAGCCCGAAATGCACAGTGAGACCCTGTTCCTGCCAAGTGTGATTCTGAACCTTTGCTGGGCCCCACCAGAGCAGCTGAACATGGAAATGGGGCCTTACATTCATGAGCAGAGATGAAACCAACACTATCTGCTCCACATTCCTAAGAGGGCCAAGGAAGATCAATGTTTCACTTTCCAAATCAGCTATTTATGCACAGTATTCTCTACTTTTTCCCTAAAAATTTCAACCCTCCTTCTTTTAGCCCTGCTCTCACATGCTTTACCGAAAAAAAACACATGCAGCTAAACAGGAACTCTATTCTTCAAGTCACTCAGTCTTCCCACGCCTGTACCAATATTTGTCTTCCCACTTCCAAAAGTGTAAATATACTGCGCTGTTAAAGGCTCAGCTTTTCATGCTCTGGAGCCTATCTCTCCTTTTGTTTTCTCAAGGACTTACATCTTGCAATTGTCCCCTCTCTCATGGACTATTAATGTCTCCCTTTTTTATATGAACTTTATTATTCTCAAATCATCATATTAAATCTTATTATTAGTTGGATATGGTGGTAAATGCCTATAATCCCAGCACTCTGAGAAGTTGAGGCAGGAGGATTGCAAGCCTGAGCAATTTAGCAAGACACTGTCTCTGAATAAAAAATAAAAAGAGCTGGGGATTGTAGCTCCATATAAAGGCCCTTGGTTCAACCCTTGGTACTGAAAAAAATCTTACTAAAAATATTTCTTCAGTTGATTTTCGATTCCCTTCTGGCAGCGTTCCATTTCTTTGCTATTTTCATAGAAAACTTCTCAGAGGAATTATCAGCCCTTCTCTGTTATTAATTCATCACCTCTTGGTTGCCGCTTAACCTACTCCAGGGCTGTCATCTGCAGCCCAGCACGGACACTCCCATTATCAAGTCCCCTGGGACTTTGACGTCATTGAATTCCATGGGAACCTCTTTCCTCCTTTTTTGTGAGGTCACCTGCAAACTGACCTAAGCCTGCTGGACCCTTTTCAGTTACTAGGTTGTTTTTTT
>RJWM01049782.1:0-10999 GCA_004363535.1 Dasyprocta punctata
AAAAAAAAAATCATGCTAGTTTTATTCTTTACCTGACATTGAAGTTGATGGTTGCTAAATAAGTGATAGGACTTTTTTCCCTGTAAAACGAGAAACTGTTCATGAGCTGAGCACAGAACACCTCTCCGGCCTGGCAGGTTGTGGGGCAGCTCCTTGACCCATAAGGTTAATGAACTGGATGCTGTCAGGATTCAGGGGTGTGGAGTGCAGTGGTTTTGAGCTGGGGGTGCTTTGTTCTCCCAAGAGCATTTGGCAATGTTTGGAGACATTGTTGTCAGGGCTGCAGAGGTGGCATCTGGTAGGCAGAGGCCAGAGACAGTGCTGGATACCCTGCAGCACACGAGACAATTCCCACGACAAAGAATAGCCCGGCCCTGATTATCCCCTCACCAGAGTGCTGAGGCTGGAAACCCTGCTGTGTGGCACTCTTTGAAACACTGCCCAGGTCATTCCCCTTTTATCACTCTGTATTAAATGTGAGGAGGGTCTAGCTTCAGTGACACAAGTGACTGCCTGGCAAGTGTAGGGTCCTGAGTTTGAGTCTCAGTACCAAAAATAAATAAAATGTGGGGGTCCCAAATGTCACCTCAACAGTGGGCTACTGGGCTATGGGTGTAGTTGAGTGATAAGCACTTCCCTGGCATGCAGGAAGCTGTGGGTTCTAAACCCAGCACCACAAAAAAGAAAGAAAAGAAAGGGTAAAACAGTGGGCCGTGATTGAGTCTGTAACATCCAGCCTGTATCAGAGCAGTAATCATTGTCTTCTAATCTGTGTTCCTTGCTGTGCTTGGCTTCCTGAGCAGACAGGTTGAATCCTGCACTGCTGCCTCCATATCAGCCAGAGAAACTCTGCTTGTAGCTTGAGTTTCGAGTAGACCAAATTTGTTAATAAAGAAACAGGAAGGGAAGGAAGGAATTCGTTTTCAGCTTTAAACAAACTTTGATACAGTGATCCATGCATAGCAATGTTTATAGCAACACAGTTCATAATAGCTAAATCTTGGAAGGGTCTTATATATCCGTTAACAGGTGACTAGGTAAAGAATATGTGGTATTGATACCACACGGAGGATTACTGTGCCATAAAGGATAAACTTGAGTCATTTGTAGGAAAATAGATGCACCTTGACCATAATGCTAAGATGAGCTATCCCAGACATGAATAGTTAAATATCACATGGTTTCTGTTACATGAGAAACCTAAAATATGAATGACTTAAAGAGCAAAATAAAAACAAAATGGTAGAAGCAGGGAGACAGACTGTGGAGATGGAAAGGGGATCTGGGAATGAGAGGAGACAAGAGGGCAGGGAGAGGAAAGAAAAGTAAAAATGGTTAAGATTCTATGTTTATGTACCTGTTCCCCAAAATGAACGCAGTTACTATAGATCACAAATATACTAGGAAAGAAAAAATGACTTTTGAAAACTAGTCCAGCCCCCTCTTATTTTGCAGATGGAAAACAATGGGGGAAATAGCTAACAACCTCCCCATTAGTTACAATAAAGCAGGCTCTAGACGCCTTGTCTCCTGACTTCAAAATGGCAAGGCAAAGCTGGGTGTGGTGGCGCACGCCTGTAATCCCAGCACTTGGGAGGCTGAGGCAGGAGGATCACTGAGTTCAAGGCCAGCCTGAACTACATCAGAGACCCTGTCTCATAAAACAAAAAACAAAATGGCAAGATGAAAGGTTGCGTATTTGACCTTCACCTTCTGTGATACCCGCCAGAGTCTGCTTTGATGAAACCCTGTGCCCAGTTTTACACTGTTGCATGTGTCCCTGTTTCACAACTGAGTAACTAATAACCCTAATTTCCTTTTCAGGACTGTAGATGTCATGTCACTCCCTTTCTTCCCCAGGTGTTCAGCTCCCGACAGGCACTGAATGGCCATGCCCGCATCCACGGTGGCACCAACCAGGTGACCAAGACCCGAGGAACTGTCCCCTCTGGGAAGCAGAAGCCAAGCGGCGCCCAGAGTGGGTATTGCTCGGTGAAGAGTTCACCCTCTCACAGCACCACCAGCGGCGAAACAGACCCCACCACCATCTTCCCATGCAAGGAGTGTGGCAAGTAGGTGACTCAAGCCAGGGAATGGATCCAAGTTCACAAGGTCCTCTGCTGGGGCTGGGCGGGGACAGCTGAGGTTTCTCCAGCTAGAGGGCGAACCCCAGCTCCCAGGCTCCCCTTCCTGCCGTCCTTGGGCTCTAGAAGGGGACCTTCCCTCTTCCTCGGGATGGGGACACTAGTGTCACTCTGTGTCCTTACTGAGTGATTTCAGGGTGACTCTAGAACCCTGATAAGGAGTGCTCTAGAACAGAGACACCTAAGCTGGGCACCCCAGCCACATTGCTCAGCCCTGTCCCACAGACAGCACTAATCAGCCGCTGTACTCTGCTGTCACCTTAAGACAGAGCCACAGATGCTTTTTATCATAATACTTCCAGAGTTTGCCCTGAGAAAACCCTGTGCCCATTTTACACTGTCAGTGTGTCAGCCAGCTACTAGAGTTCATGCGTGAGGTCTCCCTCCCCTGTTTGTCTCCCTGCCCTTTTAGGTGTAGGGTTAAACAGTAACTGAGGGAGGAAGCTGACGATAGGTGGCAGTAATAGCAGCTCACATTTCCTGAGCGTTTACTGTGCTGCCTCCTCTGTGTGCATGAACTCATTTAGTTCTTACATAGAAACTCCACGTGATGTGTTTGCTGTTGCTATCCGTGGTTTACAGAAGGAATCTAGGAGCCAGGTGTGGTGGTGCACATCTGATATCCCAGTGCTCTGAGATGCTGAGGCAGGAGGGTTATAACTTCAAGCTCAGCCTGGGCAACTTAGAGAAACCCTATCTCAAATAAAAACAAGAAAAGGGGTGGAGATGTGGCTCAGTGTGACGGCCCTGGGTTCAATTCCCAGTTTCCAAGTGCTGAAGAAAACAAAAGAAAGATTTAAAATTAGTTAGAATGCCTTGCCCCTGGGCACACTGCCAGTGAAGAGCAGAGGTTCGAACCCAGCTTTGGGTTCCTGTTGCCCTTTCCTCTCGGTGTGCTTTGTGTACTCACTTTAGGAGGGAAATGTTGGTGGTGAGATGCATGGTTCTCTCCCATGGAATTCCAGGGGAGAATTCCATTTCCTTCCCGGAGTTGGTCTGACCTGAAAGCACTCCGTGATCGCATGGGGCATCCTGTAGGACCCCTTCTCCCATAACCTCAGTGCTTCAGCCCAGAATACACCCCTAGGAAGGTGCCAAGAGCTGTGCCCCCACATCCTCACAGAGGCTATTAGACCACTCGACAGCAGCTGCTGTTGCTCCAGTTCCAGGCCGGGCTGCCTCCAGGCAACCCTAACATGCGGAAGCAGGGCCTGTGCTGTCCTCCCTCCCTGAAGCAAAAGGGATGGAGAGATCTGTATCAGGCTCCCCCTCTGTGCCCCACAGTCTCTCAGAGCCTGGACACCACAGCAGCTTGACATCGCCACCCACTACCTGCTGGGGAAGCATGGAAGGAATGAGCACCAGGTTGCTCCTAGGCTGCTTTCCTTGCAGTAACTGTAGCCACATTCCCTCTCTCCTGCTGTCCTGGAGGAAGGGTGTGGGGGCGGCATGGAGCAAGTGCCTTCCCCTTCACTTCACGCAGGCTACAAGTTTATTCCACCAGGTGGAAGATGCTTTTACTCAAATGCATACAGGTCAAGCATTTGAAACTCTGAAACCTGAAATGTTCCAAAATTGGAAACTCCTTGGGCATCAACACGGTGCCACAAGTGGAAAATTCCACTCCCAGAAACGTTGCCTGATTTACAAAATTATTAAAAATTATCATAAAATTATCTTATCATATAAAGTTATGTGAATCAAATAAATTTCATGTTTAGACTTAAGTGCCAGCCTCAAGATGTCCTATTATATATATGCAAATATTCCAAAATCAGAGGCCCTTCTGGCCCAACCTATATTTCATACTTTCTGGCTGTCTCTCAGGGGTATATGTTAAATACTTTTTTTGTCTTGTTTTTATGCTGCTTGGGTTCTTTTCCTGAACCAGAAGTTCAGTTAATATCTTATATAAAATAAAATGCTTTATGTGGTTTTAACATCAAGCAGGTATTCACAGAGTGCCTCTTTCAGCTGCTGATATATTTATTACATTAAATAATTTTCAATATGTTTAAGTGGAATTCATCAACCCCTGTTGACTTGGGCCTTAGAAATCAAGGTTTTTATTTTTATCTTTGGTACCAGGGATCAAACTCACAACCTTGTGCCTGCCAGGCAGACGCCTATGCCACTAAACTAAATCCCTGGCCCTGTTTTTTGAGACAGTGTCTCACTATGCAGTTCAGGATGGCCTTGAACTCACTTTGTAGCCCAGGCTGGTCTCGAACTCACAACGATCCTCCTGCCTCAGCCTCCCAAGTGCTTGATTTTTTTTTCAGTTCTGTTTTTTCCTTCATGAGCTAGAAAATGAATATGGAATATTTATGAGCACACCTCCTCCCATAGATATAGTCTCACATCTGGACAGACTGTTTCTGAAAATAGTGCAGAGAGTAAATATGATAAGCCTTGTGGGCCTATTGCCTCTGTCTGAACTACTCAGCCCTGCACCGTAGTGCAGAAGCAGCTGTCAACAATACATAAAAAAATAGACATGACCGTGTCCCAGTAAAACTTTCTTCACAAAGAACAAGCTAGAGGAGCTGGGGGTACAGCTCAGCCGCATAAGCACCTGCCTAGCAAGTGCAAGGTCCTGAGTTTGATTCCCAGTACCCCCGCAAAAAAAAAACAGGCTAGATTTGGCCCAATGACCATAGTTTATAGGCACCTGATCAAAAGAATTAACTCCCAAAATACAGCATCTTTTTTCCCAGGGTTGTTTAACCTCAGCACTGTTACAATTTAGGCTTAATAATTCCTTGTTTGGGAAGAGGAACTGGATTCTCAGTGGGACGTTTGGCAGCATCTCTGACCTCCCCCACTTAATATCAGAAGAACATCTCCCTCACTCACCTGAGACCACCGAAACTGTGTGAGGGAGCGTTCACCCCGAGCTGTGGCCCACTTTCATTCTAAGGCAAAGAGAAGGAAATTATGATAACATGGCCAACAGAAAGGTGCCTTCAGCAACAAGAAGGGGTGGGTGCAGCTCAGGAGCCCAGTCTAATAAAGACGAGAGACAGCAGCAGGCCATGGTCATGCACACCTGTTTTTCCACTACTCTGGGGAAGCTGAGACAGGAGGATCAAAGGTTTGAACCCAGCCTGAGCATGTTAGTGATTTAT
The DNA here is from genome assembly GCA_004363535.1 of Dasyprocta punctata. Taxonomy (NCBI): domain Eukaryota; kingdom Metazoa; phylum Chordata; class Mammalia; order Rodentia; family Dasyproctidae; genus Dasyprocta; species Dasyprocta punctata. The sequence continues at coordinate 5,273 of RJWM01049782.1, forward strand.
CGAGACCTGACCCTGCTTGGAATTTTAAAGTGAGGATGTAGGTCAGTCCCTAAGACTGCAAAAAGAAAAAAAGAAGGAAGGAAAGAGAGAGAGACCATTGGCATTGGCCATATCAGACTACTGGTGACCTTGAGAAGGGTGATGGGATTGAAGTGGAGGGAGGAAGAGACAGATAGGAGACTGAGAGAAAAGGGGATGATGTCCGAGTGTGTGCAGGCAGGTCCTCCTAGCACCCTCCATGGAGGAACAGAGCTGGAGGCCAGGGTGCTGCTGGTTTGCTTTATACAGGGACTGTCAGAGTTCTTAGCATGCTTGGTGATTCTCCAGTGGAGAGGGGATGGGAAGGGTGGGCAGAGGACAGGGGCCAAAGGAGAAGAAAGATGAGAGCTCCAGACTCCAGAGGGACAGGAAAGCCTTTGAGAAGGCCTCCTCCATTGTCCTAGGAAGAAGTCACAGTGTTCTGGTCCCCACTCCTCTTCTTTGTAATGTTGCGAGAGGAGGAGATGACAGGTCACAGCAGGAGGAAGTCCTGGGATTCTGTCAGGGACACCCCAAACCAGCCATCCAGCCTGCACCTCCATTCCCTGTAGGACACCAGGATTTCCGAGGACTCGATCACTTGCTGCTTTTTCCTTTTTAGGGTCTTCTTCAAGATCAAAAGCCGAAACGCGCACATGAAAACTCACAGGCAGCAAGAGGAGCAGCAGAGGCAGAAGGCTCAGAAGGCAGCTTTTGCAGTAGAAATGGCAGCCACAATCGAGAGGACTACAGAGCCAGTGGGGGCGCAGAGGCTGCTGCCCCTGGGCCAGCTGAACTTGATCAAACCCATCAAGGACGTGGACATCCTTGACGACGATGTGGTCCAGCAATTAGGAGGCGTCATGGAAGAGGCAGAGGTCGTGGACACCGATCTGCTCTTGGATGACCAAGACTCAGTCTTGCTTCACGGTGACACGGAACTCTAACGCCCCATGTGTTGCTTCCAGATGGCGAGAACTCACAGCTTCGCTCGTCAATGCATCAGGAAACCTGGACTGCCCACTTGTTTTGTAAACCCTTTTAAACTACCTGTTTAAAAAGTGGTCATTTTATTCAGGTTTAGGAAAAAATTCCAGTTTCTTCTCCTTTTAGTTTTTTTAATTGTTTTTGTTGGGGGTTGGGGGAATAAATAATTGGCACAACTATCTTTAAGAGGTGTTTCATCTGGGCTACACCCTCATGAGACAATTGTCATTCCCCATGGGGCATGACCCTGACATTCATGTTCTGTTGCTCTCAGATGTCAACCATCCTGGTTGCCTTCCATCGCAAAGCTTGCTGGGAGAGAGTATGTGTACGTGTGAATACGTGAGGCAGGCAGCCTTCTTTGTGCTGGGGCCTTGGGTCATCTTTTCCACCTGGAGTTGCTTTGTTCTGACTCACCAGGAAGTGTTCCTTTCCCAACAGAATGGCTCAGGAGAGCCTGTTCTTTTGTTCTGCTCAGTGGAGGTCTGAAATTACTTTGTGTCACTTGGACATCCTCTGAAACCTCCTTCACTGGGACTTTGCTATCGTTCACACCTGGAGTGACGTTTATCTAGAGGCTAGCCACAAAGAATGAGAGTTTTCTAGGACACAGGGATGGCAAATACAAGGGAAATTGCATTGAGGCCAACAGAAATGGTTTCAGATACACTTTAGCTATCATTTTGCATTCAAACCATGAATGTATTCTCTCCAAGTCACTTGCCAAAGCATTTCTAGACTTCGCTAAGCTGCTAAGCTACATGACTTTGCTCTGCCACCTCCTGCCCCTGGCAGCAGGGCTGCTGTTGGTACCTAAAGGCAATAAACCTGTAATCCTACAAAAATGTCATTGCCCAGACTTCTGAACTGAGTCTGACTGGTCCTTCCCACTGTTGGTGCACAAGTCAGCCTGGGCACAGCCCCACACAGCTTCTTGTCAGTGTTAATGCTGCGTGGCCTCTGCTTCCAGGAACCCCTCTTCTGAGGTATACTTGTTGCTGGCACCATGGCAGTGCTGCTGTCATGCTTGGCCACCAGGCTGGCACAACAACAGCCTGACATTAGACTATCGGCAGAGGCAAGGGTAGGACCTGGGCATCCTTTGAATTCAGCTTTGCAAGAGCATTTAGCATGCAGCCCCCAGGCAGTGGTTTCTGAATCTCAGGGAAGCCACAGACAAAAGAAAAATAGGTTCACTCTGTTTCCATTGTTTTGTTTTCAGAGAAGTTGTCTTGGGGATTTCCTTCATCTTCCTTTAGGAAAAAAAATAATAATATTTTGCTGCCATTTCAACAGGTTGTTCTGTCTTTATGTTTTCCCGAGGCAGTTTTCAGTTAAGAACTACCTGGGCGTCACACACTGGCTTCCGGCGGAGCCCTTGCAGCTGCCAGGTCAATGGCCAGTCACTAAGCCTCTTCCTTCTGGTGTGTGAGGCTGAGTCCCGAACGGTTCCGCAGTGGGGTCTATCAACGCTTGTCTATCAAAGGAGCAAACGCCCAGAAAATACTTAGCACATTTCCTCATGTTTGGAGATTTGGCCAGTTCTTCCAGTTTTAAGCATTAGAGATATGTTGAGCTGTCACAGCAAAAATAAGATGCACAGTTTGATTTTAATTTTTAATCCATGCAGTATAGTGTAAGGATCTCTACTTGAAATAACCAAAGAACTCCTCCTTAATGAGACAGTTCGAATTACCTGAATTAGTATTTCTCAACTATCAATTTAAAAAATTGACTTCCTATACAGTGTTGCACTTGTTTTTTTCCTGAAATGATTCTGCCTGCATGTATGTGTTGTGTCTCAAATCTCTCCCCACAGTCCACCCCGAAGAACTTTCCTTCCTGACTGTTCATGTCTTCAACATGGTTACTGTTTACGATCAGATGGTTTTTCATTCGTGAATTTAGACCTCTTCGAGAAAGCTTGTATATAAAAAAGTTAACAGATATATTTTATGGAAAAACCCATCTTATTTTCAAATATATTTAACTGCTGTTATATTTTATTAGAGGAAGGTTGTAAATATTTTCTAGGAGTTCTATTGTAAAGAAAAGTATTTTTGAAAAAAATTAATGTAATAAAAAGGAAAACATTTTTAAATAGCGGTTGTGATTGCTTCCTGTTCTGGCTTCGTTATGTTCTATTCTCAGCAAATGACTCGCATGCCTTCCATATTGGGATGTAATTTATTCAGGTTTGCACTATTATGTAAGTTGACATCATAATATCTAGTGTGCTTAACTGTATTTTCCTGGAATGCAGGTCCCTTGGTCCATATCAAAGCACTATGTATAGCATATTCATAATTTTTCTTTTGTAATGTGTGTATTTTTAATAAGGATTTTATGTAACATTTTGGCAAAAAAAAAGTATTTTCTAGTGAATTTTATAATAACATTTTGCTAAAAATGTTTCTTCCTAGGTCAGTTTTTGTTAAGGTGAACCAAAAGTCTTATTTTACAAGGGGTTTGAAACAGTCTGAGGCTTGAAAGCAAAGTTATATTTAAACACCATATGTAACAAATAAATAAAGATGTTTTATAGACTTGTCCTAAAAAGGTGCATTCCTTAAAAAAAAAGAAGAAGAAGAAAAACTGGGGCATTCTAGATTGTTTCCCATCCTGGGTGTTAAGGATTTTTAAAACTTATCATAATACTTCTTTTCAAGAAGAAAATCAGGAGAATTTGAGATAGGTTCCAGTCATTCGCCTTCTCAGAAATTGATCACAGTTCCTATTGGCGGGGCATTCGTCAGAGAGAAATGTAACCAAATACACACTGTCATATTTATTTGTGAAAACCTGATTCGATATTGCATCAGCTGCTCTGAAAATAAAATCTTTTTTGAGTTTCTCTTGGTTTAAATATTCCTTATTTCTAGCCACTGAGCTGACATCTTAATGCTGGATCAAGGCCCATTTGCCTAGTATTGGCTCCTGTACACAATAGGGTTGGAGATTTGCTGCTGGTCAAATTTAAATCTCATTAAGTTGCCCCCAACACACATCCCAGAAGCCAGGACACGCTCCTGGCCCTTATGTGGCAGGTGGGCTGTTGGAAGACACAGCACTGTAAACCATGCCACTCCCACTCTGTCTTACTCACAAGGGTCTTACAGGAAGTTGTGTCCAACGTGTCCACCCTGATGTAGGGGTGTGGTCAATCTGAATTTCCAGATTTTCCTGTGCTTCACTTTTTAGTAGTCAACAGTGAACTTCAAAAGAAATATGAAATTCTGGATTTTACACAGCATCTGCCCTAAGCAGGGTATTCCTGTGCAAGATCTTGATCTTCTAGGTTCTGTTTACTTAAAACTTTACTTTTAGCCATCTATTTTAAGTTTTGTTTTGTTTTGTTTTTTGTCTTTTTGAGACAGGCTCTCACTCTGCAGTTCAGGCTGGCCTTCAACTCACTTTGTAGCCCAATCTGGCCTCAAACTGGCAACAATCCTGCCTCAGTCTCCCTAGTGCTGGAATTACAGGTGTGTGCCAGCACGCCAGGCTTTCTATTTTAGTTTTGTTTGTTTGTTTGTTTGCTTTAGACAGGGTCTTGCTGTGTAGTTCAGGCTGGACTTGAACTCACTATGTAGCCCAGACTGGCCTCAAACTTGAGGCAATCCTCCTGCCTCGGCCTCCCTACTGCTGGGATTATAGGTGTGCACCACCATGCATGGTTAGCCATCTATTTTAGATGGTACTAAATCAAATACAATAAGGATTCTTTTTAGAAGCGGTATACATTTAGCCAGTGTTGTAAGATACAAATCTACTTCCAGGGGCCCAGGTGTTTAATCTGAGGACTTTTGTACCATCTGTCAGTCTGTCCTCGTGGGAGAGGGTGGGTATCTCCACACCTCTCAACCAAGAGACTCAAATAGGATGGGTCCTCATCAGGGAAGCTGGAGCAGCCCACTGCAGGGGTGAAAGGACACTGAAGTAGGATTTGGAAGGTGGTGGTCTCGGTTACTTTTCTCTGGTTGTTGAGACAAAATACCTGACACCCAAAATGAAGGAAGAAAAAGTTTATTTCTTACAGTGTTTTGGAGATTTCAGTCTATACTCAGGTGGCTGCAACACAGTGGCAGGACTGAGGGGCAGTTCACCACAGCCACAAATAGCATGCACAAACAGCAAAAAAAAAAAAAAAAGAGGAAGGACACGCCTTCTTCCCACCCTGACACTGTATTTTGGTTCCATCCTGGGGCAGATGCAGCACTCACACCACCAATCCCAGCGCCAGACAACAAACCAATCATGAATGCCAGACTCAGCCGCATCCATGATTACATGAGGCTGGGGGGCGGGGCATCTGAACACAAACCATAACTGTGTTTATTGGCTCAGCTGTGACCAATTCATATGAAAGACTCGTGTGCTCTCTGGGCTTTGGTTTCCTCGCCTAGAAAATTGGGATAAAAATTCATGTCTTCTTTGTAAGTGGAAGTGCTTTGCAGGCTGTGAAGACAGTTATACAGGTGCAGGCCACCCAGGCAGAGAGGCTGAGGAGCCAGCCTGCAACAGCCCTTCAGAAAGATGGGGGCAGCAATGAGGAATTGGAGGTGGGTGGGGAAGGGGGAGCTGTTGGGAAAACCCAGTGACTGAGAGAGGTCACCTTGACTATCACAATTTAGAGCTTCATTCTGGGGAAGGCCCTCTTGCCAAAGTGGCCACAGCCGTGCAGGTAAACCGTGCCAAAGTGGCCACAGCCGTGCAGGTAAAGTT
>RJWM01049783.1:0-10857 GCA_004363535.1 Dasyprocta punctata
GTGTAGGTCAGTGTGGAGGCACTGGGTTCTATCTCCAGTACCGAAAACAAATAAAACGCTTAAATTTTAGTTTTCCATTTAAAATCCTCGCTTGGTGCCTTCTTTGTTAGGCTTTGGAGGGGATATCGAAATAGGTAGAGCAGGTTCTGTGCTTTCCTGCAGCGTACAGGCTGTTTAGGGAAATTAGGGGCAGGGCCTATTGTAGGTGAGGCGCTGTGCTTAAAGGCAGGTCCTGTTAGAGTATCTGAAGGTGGATAAACAGATTACAAATGGGCTGGTTTGAAGACTGTTTCAACCAGTCTTAGAAGGTATTTATAGACTTCTGTAGCCCTGACTAGTCACTATGGGCTGGTTTAAGTTTTCTGCATCTTGCTTGATGTAATGGTAAATTCTTTTTTTTTCCCTTCCAGTACTGGGGATCGAACCCCAGGATGCTCTACCATGCATCACCATCCCTATTTATTTTTTATTTTGAGACGGTCTTGCTAAATTGGCCTCAAACTTGTAATCCTTTTGCTTCAGCTTCCCAAAGAGCTGGGATTATGGGCATGTGCCACCATACCTGATTCTCTTGGGTTTTCTGTTTTCCCCTTATTTTTAAGATACTATTGGAATTACTTTTCATAATAATATCAAGATTACCTTAGGCCTGAGAGAATTCTGGTAGAACTCTTACCCAGCATGCAAGATAGTCTGAGTTGAATCTTCAACGCCAGAAAAAAAAAAATGCTTATAAAAGCACATAAATGATACATATGTAATGGGACCGGGTGTGGTGCTGTAATCCCAGTACTCAGGAAGCCGAAGCAGGATTGCTGTGAGTTCAAGGACAACCTGAACTGTATAGTGAGACCCTGTTTCGAAAAGACCAAAAAAAAAAAAAAAAAAAAAAAAAAAAAAAAAAAAAAAGTAATGCCTTTCCACCTTCACAGGAACCTAAGTTTTCTTCAGTTGCATTTTAAGACTTACTTGATTATTTAAAAGTAGGCTTTTTTTTTTTGTACTAGGAATTGAACTCACAACCTCATGCTTGCCATTCTGATCTGGAGGTTGGAATTCTGCCTAACAAGCTCCACCCCCCACACCTCGAACTCCATCCTACTGTGTGTCCTGTCCCATTTCCCTCAGAATGAAAGCACTTAACTACTTTAGCACCAGACAGAACTTGAGGAGTTGTATTTGCTGGGTGTTAGTGAAGAATTTAAAGGTATTCACTGGCGGACTGAAATTCCAGCTCCAGTGCAGTCTGTTGTTTTATTAATGACGTTGGAAGAGACTGTCCCTTCAGGCTAGGGACTGGGTCGAGGAACCAGAGGAACCAGGGAGAAGTAATGGTGAACAAACACAGGTATCTGAGTGCTTGTGAACATGGTGCTCCAGATGGGGTAGAAATGGTAGTAGAATAATAATAGTGATAATAATAATTTTTTGGTGAGGAAAATTTGCTCTGGAATTAGAGTTCGGTGTGATGGAGTGAGCACCCTGGAGGCTGTGTCTGAAGAGATTACATTTGAGCTGAGAATTGAACTTGGGGGCTTTCTAGATAGTTTTTTCCCCTCCAGTGTTGGGGATCACATATGCTAGGCAAGCACTTTACCTCTGAACTATATCGCCAGCCCTTGGCAGAGATTCTTAAGATATGTGGTTTGCTTAAAAGTCATCCGAAGCCTGGGCATGGTGGCATGTGTCTGTAATCGTAGCACTGTGGGAGACTGAGGCAGGAAGATCCAGAGTTGAGTGCGGCCCAGCTAGGTTAGTGACTTCGAGAGACTCTGTCTCAAAACAGTAGCACCTCGCTGAGACCACATCAGCGAGACCAGTCTCTGAATGAAAATAAAGGTCTGGGGCTGCACTTCCAGGGGAGGGTTAGGGGAATGTGTTATCTGGTCACCTAATAAAAATATAGTTCCTCAGAAGTAAACCTAGTCCTGCTTGATTTCACAATTTTTGGGAAGTTGTTATGATGTGTCTGTTATCTAAATTGAATCATTTAATAGCAGTTATGACTTAAACTTTTTTTTTTTTTTTTTTTGTACCAGGGATCAAACTCATGACCTCATGCTTGCCAGGCAAGTGCTTACACTGCTGAGCTAAATCCCCAGCCCTATGATTTAATCTTTTTAAAGGCAAATCGACTATTGCTATATGTGACCTAGAAGAAACAGGGAACAGAGTACTATTGCGGCACACCTGTAATCCCAGCACTTGGGAGGCAAAGGCAACCAGTTTATTTTTTCCAGGTTAACTGCAGATTTGTTGTGAGCTTCCTGCCTCAGCCTCCAGAGTGCTGAAATTACAGGTGTGTGCCACCATGGCCAGCAGGGCAAAGCATTTTAAGACTTGTTTTTTTTTTTTGTCAGTTTAGTTTTTTTATTTTTTAATTTATTTTTAAAATTTATTTATTTATTTATTTTTTTGGGTGGGGAGGACAGGGTCTTACTACGCAGTTCAGGCTTTGAACTCACTAGTTAGCTCAGGCTGGCCTTGAACTCACAGCAACCTTCCTGCCTCAGTTTCCGGAGTGCTGGGATTACAGATGTGCGCTACCACGCCTGGCGCCTCAGTTTTTTGTTAAGATGGCTTTTGGCCAGTAAACATTTTCAGGGAGAGAACGTTATTATATTTTAACATTCGCCAGAGGTGCTGGTTTTCAGTTGAATATTTGTAGCAGAGATCTGGTTCTCTTTTGTCCTTCTGTCCCTGTCACCTTCTTGACACATTTGTAAAAGTGATCCAAGTCCAGTGGTGTTTGCACTTATTTTTTAAACATTAAATTTGCATTTAAAAGTTCTTTAAAAAGTTTTTGTACATGTTTGCATTGCATATGTTTACATTCCTTGTGTGGAGTCGGTGTGGACACAGAACACGCCTCGCTTTCTTCACTCCTCGCATATCTGCGTTTGCTGCTCCCCCTCCTCCTGTGGCTGCTGGCTGCAAACAGTCACACACTTTGCCTTCAAAGAGACCTTGAAGTCTCTCAGTCCAGTCTCTAAAAAATAACAAGTGACTGAAGTTTTTGTGTCAGTGGAATGAGCTCAAATGGTTATTTGTTATTTTTGTGGGGAGGGTGGAATAAGGGCAAAGGAGGAACTTCCTAACTTTGAGATGAAATATGACTCTGTGGGTTTGTGTTGTTTTTTGGTTTTGTTTTAACCATTTCTAGGACTACAAAGATCCTTCTAAGGCCAGCTGGGATGGTAAGGTGTCCCTGTAAGCTCATCACTCTGGGAGGCTGAGGCAGGAGGATCATAAGTTCAAGTCCAACCTTAGTGATTTAGGGACTTAAATACAAAAATAAAAAATAAAATCTCAAAATAAAAAAATAAAGGGCTGGGGATGTAACTCAGTGCCAAGTTAGCCAGGTTCTGTCAGGCCAAACATTTCCTGTTTTTCCAACCATTTGTTTTAAGACGTGGTGTTTTCGGATCCCTCACAACCATTAGGCACCCTTCTGTCTACTTTAGAACGTGATCAACAGGTTTCAGGTTTTATTTCTTTTACAAAATTCCTAAATCTGAGCACTTTTTCTGTGAATGCTTCTTAGCTTTTTGTTTTGTTTTGTCTTTTTGAGATAGGGTCTCACTATGCAATTCAGGCTGGCCTTGAGCTCACTTTGTAGCCCAGGCTGGTCTTGAACTCCAAGTGATCCTCCTGCATCAGCCTCCTGAGTGAGTGCTGGGATTACAAGTGTGTACCACCATGCCTGGCTATGCTTAGCTTTTATTGAAGATCTTACCCAGAAAACACTATTTATTTTTGGAAATGCCACTTCAGAAAGTGATTAAAAGTGAACATCAACTGGGTGTGGTGGCACACTACCTGCAAAGAGGATCACTGTGAGTTTGAGGCCAGCCCGGGCTACACAGTGACACCCTGCCTCAAACAAACAAGCAGACAAACAAAATAGTGACCATCAGCAAGGGTAGTGGCACATGCTTGTGATCCCAGCAGTCTGGGAGGATGAGGCAGAAAGATTGAAAGTTCAAGTTCTACCAGGTGAATTTAGAGAAACTCTGTCAAAATAAGAAATTTAATTAAAAAAATTTAAAAAGAGTTGGGTATTTGGCTCAGTGCTAAGGATTATCTCTAGTACCTCAAAAAATTTTTATTAAGTGAGGTTCCTTTAGTTGCCCTTTTTTTTTTTTTTGGTACTGGGAATTGAACTCACTTGCGCCTGCCAGGCAGGCACTTAGACCACTGAGCTAAATCTCTGGCCCTGTTTTTTGAGACAGGGTCTCACTATGCAGTTCAGGCTGGCCTTGAACTCACTTTGTAGCCCAGGCTGGTCTTGAACTCCCAGTGATCTTCCTGCCTCAGCCTCCTGAGTGCTGAAATTACAGGCATGTGCCACCATGCCCAGCTTCCTTTATTTATCCTGTACTTCAGTGCTTTTTTTTTTTTTTTTTTTTTTTTTTTTTTTTTTTTTTTTTTTTTTTTTTTTTTTTTTTTTTTTTTTTTTGTTTGTTTGTTTGTTTTTGTTTTGCGGCACCGGGGATTGAACTCACAACCTCGCGCCTGACAGACAAGCGCTTAAGTCACTGAACCAAATTCCCAGCCCTGGTTTTTTTGAGGCAGGGTCGCACTATGTAGCTCAGGTCGGCCTTGTGCTAGCGTTGTAGCCCAAGCCGGCCTCGAACTCACAACACTCCACCTACCTCAGCCTCCTGAGTGCTGGGATTAAAGGCGTGAGCCACCACGCCCGGCTTTCAGTGCTTTTTTAAAATTTGAATTTATTTTTTATTTTGGGGGCTAGGAGTCAAACTCAGGGTCTTATGGTACTGTGTGCTAGATGAGTGTGCTAACACAGAGTTTACATTTTTAAGTGATGTATTCATGCACCAAATACCAAAGTACCTAAGCACCTACATTTCTTTTTCTGTTTTCTTTTTTTGGGGGGGTACTGGGAATCGAACTCATGACTTCACACTTGCCAGGCAGGGGCTTATGTGGCTGAGCTAAATCCCCGCCCCCTAGCACCTGTATTTCTTACCTTTGGGCTAACCATTATCCTTTTCCACTGGAGGTCAGGATTATTCCCCTCTGACGACCGGGCAGATCGCTGGAGTTTGGAGAAGGTAAGGAACTGGATTCAGGTTGCCGCTGGGGAAAGGACACTGTTGAAACTACTGGGTTGGTTTCATCTGTGCCCTCACCAGAGACTGCTGGGTGTCAGTGCAGCCCTGATCAGTTATCCTCTGCGGATTGGTCAGCTCCAAATGCGGAGAGCTTTGTGTAGCCCACCGTGTCATCGCTGGCGACCCCCTTGGCCTGTTTTTTTTTTGTGTAATGGATGGTGTTCTTGGGTCCCTTGGGCATCTGCCTGGCTTGCAGGAGGGAGTGTGTGCTCTGGATTCCTGGGATTCTTCCTGCGCCTCTTCAGCTGCCAGTGTGTTAATCTTCTCCACAAAAGAAACAGAGGTGTGGCGGGACTTGTTCTTAATGAGCGCTCTGAGATTGTTTCACGGTTCAGCGGCTCTCTTTCTAGGGGAGACAGCACAAACGAATGCTGAGTTCAGAAAATACCCATTTGGAAAGAGATTTTGTTTGAATTTTTGACAACTTTAGCCTGAATCTGGATTTAGAGTTTTCAAAGACTACCACAGACCCTGAAATTTGGGGAATAGTTGTGAATGATTGAGTTGTGGGTATAGAAAGGATAAGATTTCCTTAAGGTCAGTATCTATCATTATAGGGCTGGGGATTTAGCTCAGCAGCATAAGCCCCTGCCTGGCAAGTGCAAGGTTGTGAGTTCGATCCCCAGTGCCAAAAAAAAAAAAAAATCTGTCATGACATTTAGCTTTGAAAATAGGGTCCTACATTTAATAATGTTTCAATTCAATTTTTCATAAATTAAGTTTTTCTTAATGTTCTCTTTCCAAATTTCAACTAGAAAGACCCTCTTAATCTGGACTTTTGCCTTTTAAAGCAGCCCCATAACATTTTGGCCCACATTTTTGATTTATATATGTTTGTATTTTACCATTAGAATATAAAAAAATTGATTGGTGATAATTACAGGACTCTTGTACACTTAGGATTTGTATACTTTTTTGCATGCTGTACTTTACTAAAGTGGCTTTTATTTATTTATTTATTTTTCAGGCACTGGGTATCGAACTCACAACTTTGCGCCTGCCAGACAGGTGCATAAGCCACTGAGCCAAACTCCTGGCCCTAGTTTTTTGAGGCAGGGTCGCACTGTAGCTCAGGTCGGCCTTGCACTTGCATTGTAGCCCAAACTGGCCCCGAGCTCACAAAGCTCCTCCTACCTCAGCCTCCCGAGTGCTGGGATTAAAGGCGTGCTCCACCGCGCCTGGCTATAAAGTGACTTTTAAAAAATTAAAGTAGAGCAGATACTTTCCCTCACCATATTTGGGAAGTTATAGAACCTCTGTTGGTATTACTAACATTCAATACATTTCTATCCTTGTGGTTTTATCTAATATACACTTGGTCGGGTTTTATTCTGAGAGATATAGGGATTTGAATGTACTCCCGGATGTGGAAGAAGACAGTTGCTTTTTTGTGGGAGACAGCCTTACTTTGTAGTTCAGGCTGGCCTTGAACGATGTAGAGTGGACATTGAGCTCACAGTGATCCTCCTGCCTTAGCCTCTTGAATGCTGGGATTATAGGTATGCACTGCCACACCAACCACATTTTTTAAATTTAAATTTAAATTTTTGGAATACATTGCTAAAGAATAAAGTTTAGGAGTTTGAATTGATTTACTGTTCTTAACATTGTCATGTATACTTGCATGGATTTTATTTGAAAAGGAAAAAAAACTATAATATACTCAAATGATAGATCTTTCTCAACTCTCATCTGAGGGTAGCACCTTATATAGTTAACTTGATACTTTTCCATTACCTTCAACCTGAAAGCACAAGAGATACTGCAGGCAGAAATAGCCACGATCCAGTCTGATTCATGTAAACATTCAAATATTTGCACATCTACCATGTACCTGGCATTGTTTTAATCAGTGAATATTGTTTTAAAACATTTTAAGTCTTTTTTTAACATAGGATAACAAACCTTTATTTTTTTCAAATCCATTTTATTCAAGGATAAAAAGAAAAAGAAAAATAAAGAAAAAAACTACAACAAAATTTCAAAACGTCATAAGTTGTTGTTTTACAACTTTATTTTTTAACTTATTTACTTATTTATTTATTTATTTTGAGATAAGGTCTCACTTTGCAATTCAGGCTGGCTCTGAACTCTCTTATGTAGCCCAGGCTGGCCTTGAACTCATGGCAGTCTTCCTGCCTCAGCCTCCTAAGTGCTGGGGTTATAGGCATGTGCCACCACACCTGGTTTAAAGTACTGTTTTAATCAGTGTTTCCAGGGAATTTACCAACTAGTGCATCTCAAAGCTCCCTTCCTCATTAATTAATCTCCTGGAAAAGAATAACTGCAGCTTTGCTGTTCCCAGTGGGAGAGGTGTGAAGTGCTGAAGCTGGTGTAGTGAGGACCTTGTGATGGTCCCAGCGCTGTGTTTTCTAGAGCAAGTCTGAAGCTTTGGGTTTGGGGACTGTGTGTTTACTACCTCCGTGAGACTGGCCAACCTTTTTCCAGGAGAGCGCTTAGTGCCCTGCCCTAGGCAGGTGGAGTCCTCGGTCCCTGACACAGCTGACTACCCTACATGAAGACTAGGTTGTTCCAAATGGTAGTTGCCTTGAAAAGCTGTGATTGAGCAGCGTGTGGTGCACACACCTGTCATCTCAGCGCTTGGTCCAAAGCAGGGGGATGGCGAATGGTGGCGCGTTCGAGGCCAGCCTGAAGAACACTGCAAGACCCTGTCTCGGGAGAGGGAAAAAGAAAAGAGCCCTGATGGTGGAAAGCACTGGTGATCTGGGCTCAAGTTCTCAGTGGCACACTGCCCTGTCTTGACTTTGAGCATAATCACATCTCTTTCTGATCCCCTCTATAACTGGAAAGTGGCAGGTGTTCAGGGTTGTTTGAGGGTGAAGGGAGAATTTTTGTAAAGCACCTGGCACATGGATAGGTATGTGTTGCACGTTAGTTTTTCCCCTCTTCCAGCTCCTAAGATAATCCTACATCACCTCTGCATTTGCTGCTGCTAGTCTCAGCAGCTCCTTTTTCCTCTTTTTTGTCCTTATTTTTATCTCCCTTACAGAGAATCATGAGCTGCTGCTTGTTTTCTCCTGAATGAGATAAGAGATGCCCACTGGACTTTCAGACTCCCCTTTGGATGCGCATCGTGGTGGCACACACCCATAATCCTGGCACTTGAGAGGCTGAGGCAGGAGGATTGCCAGGAGTTTCAGGCCAGTCTGAGGTCCATAGCAAGACCCTGTCTCAAAAGAAAAGAAACAAGGGGCTAGGGATTTAGTTCAGTGGCATAAGTGCTTGCCTGGCAAGCGGGGAGGTCAAGAGTTCTATCCTCGTTACCCCCCCCCCCAAAAAAAAAGGAAAAGAAAAGAAAAAAAAAAAAAGAAACAACAAAGCTCTCTTTGTCCTCACACCATCCTTAGGCCTCCATTGTCTCATCAGCGTCTTATTTGAGAGATTAGCCCTTCCAGTTCGTCTCTCTGCTCATCATAACCCGCTGCATGCATGGCAGCATCTAGCCAGCCAGGGCGCCGTGCTCCGTGAGGGCTGGAGTCTTTCCCATGCTGCACTCGAGCAGCCCTGAGCCAGGCCCCAGGGAGCCGCCCTGGCCTGTGACCTACTCCATGGTTAAATCCATTCTTCGCTCCACAGGCTCCTCTGCAGGCTTAGGCACTTAATAAATACTTGTTGATTGAGTGAAACGGCCTTTCAGATGTCGAGGGATTTGTATTTTGAGGGATTTTAGAACAAAATCATTTTGCTTTTCTCTTAGAAAAGGACTCTTTAATATGAGTTCGGTGTTTTTCCCCTTTACTAAGATTACAGGCACGTACTAAGATTACAGGCATGTGCCACCACACTCAGGCAGACTTTTTATATTCTGTTACTTCAAAATCTCCTGGTCTTGGGCTGGGAGTTTAGCTCAGTGGCTTAAGCGCCTGTCTGGCAGGTGTGAGGCTGTGAGTTCGATCCCCAGTGCCGCAAAAAAATAAAAATAAAAAAAATAAAAAATAAATAACAAAATCTACTGGTCTTAGTGGCCAGCACTCTGAAGGCTGATGCAGGAGGATCACTGTCAGTTGTAGGCCAGCCTGGGCTACATAGTGAGACCCTGTCTCAAAAAAAAAAGAGCCAGGCATGGTACATGCCTGTAATCCCAGCGCTCAGGAGGCTGAGGCAGAAGGATCTAGGCCATCCTGGGCTGTAAACCGAAGGATCGCCATGAGTTTGAGGCCAGCCCGAACCGCATAACAAGACCCTGTTTCAAAAAAAAAAAAAAAAAAAAAAAGCAAGAAAAATAAAACAAACAAACAAACAAATATATATGTAAATGAAAAGATCACCTATTTGGTTTTTGGTTTCATATTGCAACTAACCTTTTAAAAAGTATAATTGAAACTTTGCTGTGATAACAAGGCTGAATGTCCCCAATAATCTGAAATCTGTTTAAATATTCTTTCCCTTTTTGTGTGAAGCTGAGTGTTCTTTATCTACTTGACCTACACAGCCCAAATGCAGGAGCCATGTGAGGATACAGCTGTCTTCTATAGTCAGACATTACAGAGATATAAGAAAAGTTTTAAATGTTACCGTTCTTATGAACTTTTATTGTAGAAGGTATAATTATTTCTCGTAAATATGTTATTCTTGCTAACATATAATGGGTTCTTTATTTTATTTTATTTATTTATTTTGTCTTTTTGAGACAGGGTCTCGCTCTGCAGTTCAAGTTGGCCTTGAGCTCACTTTGTAGCCCAGGCTGGTCTTGAACTTGCAATGATCCTTCTGCCTCAGCCTCTCAAGTGCTGGGATTACAGGCATGTGCCACCACGCCCAGCCATTATTTAAATGTTTTTTTTTTTTTATACCAGCAATCGAACTCACAACCTTGTGCCTGCCAGGCAGGCGCTTGGGCCACTGAGCTAAATCTCCAGCCCCCATTATTTGATTTTATAGTTTCATTTTATGGCTTTTTGTTGTTATTTTGAGATAGGCTCTGGCTATGTGGTTCAGACGGGCTTTGAACTCACCATGTAGCCCAGGCTAGTCTTGAACTCACAGCAATCCTTTTGCCTCAGCCTCTCGAGTGCTGGGACAGGTGTGCATAACACTCAGTGGGTTCATTATTATTTTAAATGAATAATACTTTTAAGTCTTTAAAAATATACCAGTATGAGAGCCGGGGATTTAGCTCAGTGGTGTAAATGCCTGCCTGGTGAGTGTGAGGTTGTGAGTTCAGTCCCCGGTACCAAAAGAACAAAAAAAGACTGACAAAAATATACCTATATGCCGGGGTATGCAAAGTAAGATGTACATGCCATGAGGACTATGAGGCCAAATGATTCCTGTGCTCTCTGCTCAAGGAATTAATGTCCAGCAGGTGAAAATGTTAGCGGAGAGGGGAAGAGCGGTGGCTGGAGTGAGCAGTCACTGGTGAGCGGAGTGTGTAGTCATCTTAATGATACAGGACAGCCCTGACCTCAGCAGTAATGCACTGCCCTACTTTCATTGCTTACATTAGCTTATCTTGGGAGCTACTGAGACATTGCTCATCCTGAAGATCCTGTGACCAGCGAGGCCACCATGTCATCGAGGCCTTTTGAAAGTCCACCTCCCTATAGACCTGATGAATTGTAAGTAAATAATTCTTTAGTTATTTTCTTTTTTAATAAGATGTATGTAAAGAATATGTGCAGTTGAAACACATCTGTTTAGTGTCAATCTATGGGTTTGTAAATTTTGAATTGTACCGAAGACTGTATGGTGAAAGGTGAGT
>RJWM01049784.1:0-10990 GCA_004363535.1 Dasyprocta punctata
CATGCAATGATGGGCAACTCAATGCCAAAGCCAATTACACCTTTTGAATGCATTGTTAAGGTGTGGCCTACCTATCCCCAGAGCCAAAATGGAATGCAGAGGAAATATTAATTATGATGTTATTTTACAACTAGAGGCATACTGTAAAAGGGAGGGAAAATGGTCAGAATTGACATGCTCAGATTTTCTTTGCATTGAGGAATAGTCCTTATTTTTATTCTAAATGTGGGTGTGAGCCATAGAAAAGCTCAGCACCTCAGGCCCTTAAGGCATTTACTAGCCCCAAGCCTGAGGTCACTCCTCCTAAACCTTTGGAACCTGAGGACAAAAGAACCTTAATCAAATCTGCACCCATCATTACTGAACCAGAGGTTTCCCCTACTTGTCATTCCAGCCTCAAGGCTGAGGTTTCTAGACCAGTGGTAGAGAGAGCACATCTATCCCTTAAAACTTAATTCAGTAAACAAAAAGTGAGGAATACATTTATCCCCTCGCACACAGTTAGGTTTTGCTATTTTAGAGTAAATTTTTAAAAACCCTGTTACAAACAGCAAGTTGACCCCTGCATGTTGTCTAACATAGAGATCTAGTGCTCTGGAAAGACATCAGCACAGGAAAGTGGGAAGGAACAGTACAACTCATAATGAGGGGTCAAGGTTATGTTTGTGTCCTAACAGGTGATGGATCCACAAGGTGACTGCCATCCAGGAATGTAAGAGCCTGGCAAGAGACACGACCAAACCTGGAGGCAATCCTGTATGATGATTCCATGGATTTGGGCCTTCCCAGAGGATGAACCTATCCAACCAGTCTTGCCCCTAGAGACAACCCAATCAGCCAAAAGATCCACCTCCATCTCCCCTGAGAAAACAAGAGAGAGGATGAGTAAACCAGTAAAACAACATTCAGACAATGACTGGTGACACTAGAGGCACAGTTACCAGAAGGGAAATTCCGTCAACCCCTGAAAAGTTTTGGTTGATGTAATGACTCTGCTGGCAATATTTTCCATTAAAAAAGAGTCACAATTTAAATTTCAAAAACAAAAAGGGGCATTCACCCTACAATAGGCAGTATATACTATTAACTTTTAAACTCCAATAAAGATGAAAATATCACAGCAAAAAGACTGTACAATCAGGTAAAAAAAGTCCTTTGGAAAGATCTTCGTACTGGAAAATTCAAGCGACCTGCCCAGTTCTAATTTGGGGTCGAGAGGAGCTGAGAATTTAGCTCAGTGGCACAGAGTACCTGAAAAATGCCCTGAGGGTGTAGAACACTGGAGGTTAACAGGTGTCCCAACACTGAGAACATGGGGTGTGAGAAGTGAGCTAGCTCAGCAAAGAGGTGTGACACAAGTAAATAAATAGCCCCTGGGAACTTGGAGAGTTCTCACAGACCCTGACAAGCTGTGTGCTTGTTTCTATGTCTGTTTGAAACTGTATGGATTGTGTGTCCACGGTTGTACATTTGTCCAACCTGTGAACAGCTGGTTCCTTTTATTTGAGCTCAATACTTTTCTTTTGGCTTTCTTTCACATGTTTGCATCATTTCATCAAGGTTAATAAGGATCCTAGATTTAAAAGGTATGCCTCTACCTGGGTTTCCAACCACCAAAATGATATAAAATTGATTATGTAAATGTAATGTATATTGTTGTTTATTATTGACTTTAGAGTCTCTCACTGATTAAAAAGTAATGGGTTAAATGTCATGATGAGTTTTTTATGAGTCATCAAAATATTATTGAGATAATTAAATAAAAATCCCTTAGGGTAGGGGAGAGTGTTGGACAGGATTCTAATTGATGAGTAAGAAGGCAGCTTCCTGGTAACATTTTTAACACATTGCTGTTCAATGATCAGTGGCCCCAGTGAACTCCACAGCCTTATGGGAGACAACCCAACTAAAGTTTTAAAGTATATTATTGTCATATGCTCACATAGGTCATCATCAAAAGAAATAATACAGTAAGTGATTTAAAGATGCCTATGTGAAGATTTCATATGGCTATGAAAAACTGCTATTAACCTCATGATATATTAATGTATTCATTCTTTTGCTTTTTGTCTGTCTTTTCTGTGTCTGTTTCCTCTTAAATAAATAGAAAAAAAGGTACTCATGCTTCCAGATATGCAAGTTTTCCATACGTAGAACAGAGTGACTGTGTTGTTTATGGTGACTGAATCTTGTTTCAGATTCAGTCGTCTGCCTTCAACAAATGCTTACAAGAAGTACGACCCACTAAAGGTCAACAAATGAGGTAAAAGTTTTTACATATTAGATTGAAAAGATAACCAAAAAGGTGGAAATTTTATTTCATAATGAAAATCCAGATCTGTTACAAAATGTCATGACTGTCACGTTGTATATGGCTTTGATTTGGGATTTTCCATGTAAAATACAAAACTCTTAACACTATAGAGTATAGGTATTCAAATGTTAGAATATCCATGGATAATAGAAAATAAATTTCATTTAATGTTCTAAGGTGTTTCATATTTAGATGATAGTGTTAAACTTACTGCCTCTAATGCACTGTTTTGTGATCAGTCTCCTCTTCTGAATGTTCAACAACTGAGGCCTAGAGACCAAAAATTAGAGACAGCTGAGCTAAGATGATACCCAGTATTTTGTTTCCCAGTCATTCAAGATCTGTGAGGATTCAGGACATTAAAGAACCTCTGCATCATCCAAAGATACTCAGTGAGTCCCTGGTCTGCTGATCAAGAAGATTATGAGACCACAGAGGAAAGTGACCTTCAATGTATGGTGTGCCCAAGGAGACTTGCCAGGAGAAAAAAAATCTCCCAAGCTTTCATGGAATGATACTTGGTCAAGCAATGGCTGTGACTCATCCTGATGGTTGACACTTACCAAAGAGCCAAGAGGTGCTATGTGTGGTTCCAAGGCAACTTCTGAGGAGGCCTAACTGACCTTGATAGTAAGAAACATTGTACTTAATACCAGCCTTGTCTTAACTTGGTCTTTAACCTCCTGCAGAAAAGTATAACTTCATAAGGTATATTTCAATGGCATAGTAAAATGTTAGCTGTAAAAGAAGCTCACCTCACCACTACCTTCTGCCAATTGCCGGCCACACTGGTAACTGACTACTGCTATGGATTGATGGACTGTACAGGGTTTAAATTGTAGGAGTTCTCCTAACACAGTTTCTTCAGCTTCAATTGACCACCCATCCCATGTAACAACAAAACAAAAGGGAGGATATATGTTGGAAGCCACTGAAGCTGGAAATTTAGTACACAAGCAGGGCTGTGGTATGGCCAGGGCATGGTTGATCTGAGAACAAAGAGACTCCTCAAAGGGCAAGATAAGTTCACAGCTGAGCACACCTCGCTCCAATCACAATTAACTAAATAAAGACTGTTGCTGTAGGCATTTCACTTCTGTAGTGAATTGCAACCTGGACACTTTCTCCTAAGATACTACTCCTAAATGAACATAAGATAATTATCCTAAATTAACACAACCTGTTACTTGGAAAAGTCGTTGAACCACTCCCAAGGTCCTGCTCATTTTCCTGCATTCTCCACTCTAACCCCTTCCTTGCTTGAAAACTAAATAAACATGGACCACCCAGAGACATTCCGTGCCTTAGCCCCCAGAGACTTGAACACTGTCAAAGCATTTTCAGACTCCTGGAGCCCTAAAATCATACCACTTGTCTCATCTAAGCCTTCACTGTGCACTTGCTTGGGAGATTGGGGATCTTGGCCAGGTCCCCAGTAGTTTGTTATCACTATCTTTCCCTCTCCCTCCATTTACCTTCAAGTAAATCCTCTTCTTTTGGTTTAAACTCTGCTGCTTTCTTTGTTTACTGATCCTGACTTTAGTGCTACCTGCAGCTGCCTTGTCCTGCAGAGCTGTATCATGATGTGGTGCAGAATGCCATTGTGTATGTCCCTTGATGTGACACACAATTACAGAAGAATGAAAACAAAACCCTGCATACTGCAAGATAAGAGGAATATAAAATGAAACCAATTGTAAAAGGGACAATACAGAGAGCAGGCAAATATCTCCAGGTAAGGGCCAAAGCTTGAGAAATACCTTCTTTGGTCTCAGATCCCTTTGAGACTTTCTATTGCACTTCAAAATGGCCAAGCCTTTAAACACTGAAGAAAAAGATTTCAAAACACCAAAAGTGGAACAAAAATGATTTGTGATCTTTACTGAACAAAGTGAGAAAATGTAATGAATACAAAAACATATAGAAATGACTCCCTAAGATATCTTTACAAAACAGCTGTATCTTAATATAATTTATGGTCAAACAGCCGCTGCCTCCCTCATGGCAGACTGTAGTTAACCTTGAACAGAAAGGGACTTAAAGAAGATCCTAGGAAAGATCAAAGGAACCATTCAATTTACAGGACACATTGAAGCAACCTAAAATAAGTAATATCTGATCTGATTAGAAGAAGCAGAAACATAGGCCACCTACAAAGCTAAATGAAAGAAAGGACTGAGTTATGTAATAGTTATCTTCATGCAGCTTTTTGTTCCTATGACTCAGTCACAGCTAGCAGAGATCTGATTCTAGCACCCTGAGTTAGAAGCGATAAGGGAAAATACTTCAGGCTACACCAAATTTCTGCTTATGATTAAAGTCTCAACTTCAGATGCAACGTCCCATGTTCTGGAAAGAACAAAAGGATAAACTAATAAAAGGAAAATGTTCTGCTGAGATTGTAGTGCAAAGGCAAAGAACATTATTTTAAAGTTGTATACTACTTATACCTGACAAGTGTCTGTAAAATTTCCTTTTTTCAATTGCCCTGCCAATCTGTCATTCACAGGAGAATGCCTGGAGCATAGAGTTCAATGAAAGTTGATCGTGTGTAAATGAGTCTCAGTCTAGGTAATTTATTTGATGAATCTCTAACAACAATTGAACATAGTCAATTAAACAACTAAGAACTTAACAAGTATAAAACAGGTTTTACCAATCCAACAAATGATAAAACAACAACAACAACAACAACAACAGCGACAACAGCGACAACAAAAACAACAACAACAAACCTCCTGGAGAATTTAAAAAAAATAAATCACTCAATAGAAATATTGACTCCAAAGAGGAAAACACAATTATGTGTTAATTTCAACTTTAAAAATCTTCTATCTGGAATTATTGTGTAACATTATTTCATTCATTTGTTTTCATTCATAATAGCTTAAATTTTGCTGGGTATATCTTTAATTTTCATTTTGTTCTTTGTCTTTTGATGCCTATCATTAATAAAAAAAAAGAATACTGTACAACACAAAACAGCTCAGTGGAAAGCTGCAGGGTGGCAGAAGTAATGAATACATGATTTTGTATCCATCAGGTTAGGTCTAGCATAAGACTTTTACTATATAATTTTGTATTTTGATAGGAAGGTCCTGAGATAAAATGCCTAAAAGCATGCACACGATTTTTGTTGTAGTCATTCCTCAATTCAAAGATCAGATCACTGGATCAGATTTTGAAAGAAGTAAAATATGGTTTGGAAGAAATAAAATATAATTATTAATGTAAATTTTGTTGGCTTGACTACATGTCCATTCATGTTAACCTACACTAATATTTAATTAACTGCACTAGCATTTATCAGAGAAGTGCAAAATCAGTCTAAAGACCTGGGAGACTAAGGAGAATGAACTATAATGCAGCTGATTGTTTTGGAATACTCTTCTTATTTTAATTTGAAAAAGAAATAAAAGTCTGTCTGTAATGACCAAAATCTTACAACTTTTGAGACATTTTCTGCAAGATAATAAGTCTGTTAGTTTGACAAACAATAGTCTTAGCCAATGCCACTTATGCTTGTAGGTGTAACATTTATAGGACCATTCAGCTCTGAAATTTGCCTCGATGGCTTAACTAATATAAAAAAAAGTGTCTACTATTGCAGCATAGTCAGTGGTGAACATGAAAGGTCGTGTTCCCCTTGTTATAGGAAAGTAAGTTAGATAAAATTATTACAGGAGTCAAACAGGGCTAGACCCGCCAAGAAGCCAGGGCAGAAGACAAGATACCTTGCAGCTGTGGGGGAGACAGACATCTCTGTTGTGGGCCAGACCTCAAGACAAAGAATCAAACAAACACACATAATTTCTAAGGAGAAACACCAGGGATGGATATTCTAAATAGGAATCTATTACCATGAGAAAGCCCGGAACAGTCATTAACCAAACCCCATTTAGGAAAACTCCTGTTCTGTATTCATGTCCTCTTGCTTTGTGACTTGTTCCCCAATTTGATCCCAATTTAGTCAATTTTACCTCAGGAATTACATCTTATTGAATGACCATAGTGTTGTTCCACTGCATTCCTATCTTGCTAATTCCCAATTCTCCCCAGCTTTAACCCTCCTCCCCTCATGGTTTTGCTCTATCAAAAGTCCTAGAAAAGGCAGGGTCTTTAACAACTTATCCAGGACTCTTTCTGTGTTTCTCCGACAGGCGATTTCTTACACCCAGTAAGTATACTTTACACCTAACCTCCATGGCTCCTAAAAATCATTTTTGACTTTAGAGAACAGAAACTCACTCCAGCCATCTATCAAGTTGGCAGTTTGTTACACTTATATGGGTCCTACCACAGAAAAGTGCTTAAAATGTTTTTAAGTGCTTAAAAATTTAAAAATTCTAGAGGCACTAATTAAGAAACTCACAGGCATATGCATGCTTGTCAGACACTCTTATCTCTGAGCTATATCCCTAGGTCATTTGTAAACTTTCCACTAATGAGAATTGGGGTTTCAGAGTGGTTTACTGGGAACTGGAGTCACCCTGGAGCTCTGGAGCATAGGTGTAGATCCTGCTAAAGGCCCAATATGGCAAGAGTGGTTACTATGGTGCCTGGGCATATCCCTGGCTAAGAGATTATACCACAGCACAGACTGTAAAAGCCTAGGTTGTGAGATTAAAATGAGTTGATGTTACATATAGGTTCCTGTACCTTAGGAGGTTGTGACAGGATGTTTGCAAATTTGAACCTAACATGGAAAATACAACTACTTAGTGCAAATACATCTCAAAAACTTTTTGAATAGCATGTAGATATTGTACCTCAGTGAAAAAGACCTGGGTTCAAAATCCCAAGTACTTGGTTAAAAACAAAAAGAAAAAATTAAAAAAGAAAAGAGAAAGAGTAGATTTATCAATATAAATGAAGTACTGACTGCCACGGTCCAGCCTGGCTAGGTCCACAGAGTCCCTGAAGGTGGGCTGAGCATTGGCACGTGGAGAACAGACACACAAACAGCTCAAAGACTTCTTGAATCTGCTTCGTTTATTGCAAGCTCCAACAGAACAATATATACTTTCTTTTTTGGCCAGGGTTGACAGTTTAGATAAAAGAATGAAATCAACAGGTGTCTCTATGGTTACATGGTTTATCAGCTTAGGCAGAAAGTTTTAAATTTAGTTAAAGACCTTGAAGTATGTTTTGCTACTAATAAATGCTCCATTGTGGTAGCCTAACTAAAAACCTGTAAAACACAAGACCATATTCAGCCCTAATTTAGCTTCTCCTATCTCTCTGTGATGTTCTTGCAGTTGCAAGGATGTGCTATCTACTCTGCCTCCCTCAAAACATAGTAGCATATTGGCCTCTTTGTGTAGAGGTTCTCAGTCAATCCCAGACAGCTGGCTATTACTATTATCATTAAAGGCCCCCAAACTTTTAATATAACTTTAGTCTTGGTCTGACTCAATGTCAGACAGTGACACCATTTGTAGAAAACATTTTATAAATTATCCCTTTGTTCTTAGGGAGTTTCTGTACTTTGTTTACTGACCTTGTGCATGAGAAAGACAGACATTCTCCAAACTGTGTCAGGGCACAAATTAACACAATAGTTCCCAAGAAGCATTAACCCATTCCACAAAGCCGATTTCTATGCTGCGACCTTTTCTCAGAAGACACTCCCCATATTTGGACCTTGTCAACAGAACACGGGTCTGTGTTTGGACCTTGTCAACAGAACACTGGTCTATCTTTTCTCATGCTGGGACTTTGTCAACAGAACATAAGCAGAAAAGGGCACGGCAACTGACATTCTGTTGCAGAGCAAGATCCTCTTTCCTCCTCCACTTTCATTTTTCTTTTAAAGATTTAGTAAAGTAATACTAATGTTTCCTTTCTTTTTAAAGTAGATTGCCCCTCTACTTCATGTTTCCAATCAGGGACCTTTCTTATACATTTTATTAATGTACTGAAGAAATATTTCAGGGACCAAATGTATGACATAAACAGAATAGCAAGTGTTACATTAAAAAATCAATGGAATCTTAAAAATATTTGCTCAGATTACCAGATAGCTTTGCAAAATTGACCAGGAAATATAAGCTGTGTTTTTCATGAACTAATAGAATTCGTAACACAATTATCTATCTAATATATGTACATATCTATCTAATATATGTATTGTTTAATAAAGAATATGTAGTACATAAAATACATATTTATTTATTTTCCTCCTTCCTTCTTTTCTCTTCTTCCCATCTTAGTGTTCTTTCCCTTTGAGAATTTTTTTTCTTTCACAATATCTATTGTGTGTTTTTGGATCATATGTACTCTTTCAGTTTCTTACAGGAGGGGCAATACAATGTTTGCAAGTACAAGTCTTATTTACTTCACTTACGAGTATGGTTTCTAGACGCATCCATTTACCTGTAAGGTCCTCAAGTTTATGTCTTTCTATCTGGGCAGCACCCCATTATATAAAAATATCACGTCTTTTACCCATTCCTTGGTTGGCAGATATTCATGTTATTTCCAAGATTTAGCTATTACAAGTTTTGCTGTTATACTCATAGGTGTATACTATCACAGAGGCATGTTTTCAATTTTTCTAGGAAAATATCCTGAAGTGGACTAGTTGGGTGAAACGTGTCCTTTACTCTTAGTTTTTAGAGGAATGTCAATACTGGTTTCCACAGTGGTTGTATCAGTCTACACTCCCACCAACAATGGAGAAGGGCTCCTTTTCCCTCACATTTGTTATTGGTTGATTTCTTTTTTTCATTTTAAAAATAATACAACAAAAACAACAAGCAAGAATAAACCAATGATACAAAATTTCAAACCAAAATAATAGAAATTAACACTGCTTAATATATTGCATGTTGTTATCTTCAAAGTATGTATTCAGAATACAGTATTTAGGCATAAAAAGAGGATCACTCAAACAATGAAGCACATATATTTTATTCTGATGAACTAATAGAGATTATTAGTTTAGTTATCTAATATGCATACACATACATCTATAATACTGATTTTTTTAATCACAGCCATTCTCTCTGGAGTGAGATGGAATCACAGTGTTCTAGTTTGCATTTGTCAAATGACCGGCGATGTCAAAGATTTTTGCACGTATTTGTCTGCTAGTTGTATTTCTTCATTGTGAAGTGTGCATTCTTCACAAATGCCCATTTTTGAATAGGGTCTTTGAATTTTTGGGGTGTGATTTTTTTGTTTCTTAATATGTTCTAGGTAAAAGTTCTTTGACTGAGGGCCAGTGGGGTAAAATTTTCCCAGTTCGTGTTTTCTTTTTTTTTTTTTTTTTTCACTCTGTGGTCAAATTCTTTTAATGTAAAAAAAAAAATTTGTAATAAAATAATATCCCAGTTGTTTGTTCTTTGATATTCATCTCATCATTGTGTATTTTGTTAAAAAATTCTCTGCTTACCCTTATATCTTCAAGATTTTAACCTACATTTTTTCCCAGTAGATTTAGCATTTCTGTTGTAGTATTTAGATCTTTGATCCATTTTGACTTTAGTTTACTGCATGGTGATAGATATAGGTCCAGGTTTAACTTTTGTTTTGTGGATTACAAGTTCTTACAGAACCATTTATTAAACAGGCTATCTCTGTAGGGGTAAACATGCTTAGCACCTTAATCAAAGATAAGTTGGCTGTGTGTGTTTGTATTTTGACTGTATCTTCTAGTCTGTCCCATTGATCATTGGATCTATATTTATTTATTTATTTATTTATTTATTTATTTATTCTTTTTTATTTATTGCTAGTACCATGCTGATTCCATCACAGTACCTTTGTGGCATAATTTAACATCAGGAATGGTGATGATTCCTGACTTGCTTTGATGCCCAGGTTTGCCATTGCTATTCTAGGTCTCCTCTACTTCCAAATGAGTTCGTCTAAGTCTGTGAGGTGTTAGTGGTATTTTAATTGGGATTGCATTAAATCTGTGGAATGATTTTGTGAGCATGATCATTTTCACATTTGTCCTTCCTATCCATGAACAAGGAGTGTCTTTTTATTTTCTGAAATTCTTGATTTTTTTTGGCAAAATACTATAATTTTTAATGTATAGATACTTTACTTCCTTTGTTATATTGGTTCCTAAACATTTCATTTTTGGTGTGCTAC
The DNA here is from genome assembly GCA_004363535.1 of Dasyprocta punctata. Lineage (NCBI taxonomy): Eukaryota > Metazoa > Chordata > Mammalia > Rodentia > Dasyproctidae > Dasyprocta > Dasyprocta punctata. Next base: position 10,418 of record RJWM01049784.1, read on the forward strand.
TGTGAAGGGTGTGGTTTCTCTAATTTCTCTTTCAGTGAATTTATTGGTTCTGTGGAGGAAATCCATTGAATTTTGAGTGTTTACTTTGTATCTGGCTAAACTACTGAATTTTGTTTTTAAATCTAAAAGTGTTTCAGTGGAGATCTTTGGGTCATTTATGTAGAGTATCGTGTCATGCTGTGCCCTTCTCTACCCATGATCTGTTCACAAGGTCCAAGCATGGAAGAGGATAGACCTGTGTTCTGTTGACAAGGTCCAAACAGGGAGGATGTCTTCTAAGAAAAGGTCATAGCATAAAAATTGGCTATATGGGAATGGGTTAATGCTTCTTGGGAACTACTGTGTTAACTTTCACTCTGACACAGTTTGGAGAATTTCTTTCTTTCTTTCCCATGCACAAAATTATTAAACAAAATACAGAAACTCCTTAAGAACAAAGGGATAGTTTACAAAATGTTTTTCTACAATTAATGATGTAATTGTCTCATATTGAGTTGGACCAACAAGACAAAGGTCATATCAGAAGTTTAGGAGCCTTTAATGATAATAATAATGACCAGCTGTCTGGGTCTG
>RJWM01049785.1:0-10989 GCA_004363535.1 Dasyprocta punctata
AAAAAAAAAAAAAAAAAAAACAAAACCAAATGAATGACAATCTAGAAAAAATCAAATTAGAACTAATTTCTCAGATATCTAAAGACAAGATGAACATAATTAAGGCCATGGATAGTGAATCTAGAATAAATTAAGGTTAAAAACAAAATAAAAGTATTTAGGAAAATTATGAAAACCATAAATGCTCAACATAGGAGAGAAATGGTATCCATGAAACAGATTCAAACAGGTATCCAGGAGATTAAAAATTCACTCAAAAATATATGCAGCAGAATCAATTGATGTGAGGACAGAACATCAGATCTAGAAGGCAAGTTTGTAATTAGCAATCAAGAAAAGAAAGATTTCTGAAAAATAACAAGAGAACAGGAAAAATTAATCCACCAGCTACTAAATTATGCAAAAGAAGAATAGCATAGTATTGATTGGAGTCACTGAAAAGGCAGGAGGCAACACAAATGACATAACAAAACAAAACAACAAAAACCAAAAAAATACCTGCTCACAGAAGTAATGGCAGAAGATTTCCCAAGTATGGAAAAGGAATTTGACATACAGATAAGTGATCCAAATAAAACTCTAATTATCCATGATCAAAAAAAAAAGAAAGAAAGAAAGAAAGAAATCTACACCATGGCATATAATAGGCAAAGTATTCCAGATATTTAACACAAGAATACAGTATTAAAAGTTGTTAGGAAAAAAATCGTTGACAAAGGAACACCTATCAGAATAGCAGTAGACTTCTCAGCATAAATCTTTCAGTCAAGGAGAGGTTGGCGTGAAGTACTTCAGGTTCTAAAATAAAACAATCTCCAATGAGATTGATGTAACTAATTTTCAAAATTGATGGGGAAATAAGACACTTTCATGACAAAGAACACTCGAAGAAATTCGTGGCCACCAAAATGGCTCTCCTAAATGTTCAGAAGGATATTTAAGAAAAAGGCAACAAAGACTACAAATCTGTGAACCCCGAAAGAATTAATCCATCAGGCAAGGCAAATAATTAAACAGAAAGGAAAGACAGGGAACCCTCATCAAGAATATCAATTATAACCATCAATGTAAGTGGGATCTCAGTTCACTAATCAAAAGAAACAGGCTGACAGGATAGATCAAGGAACAAGATCCAACAACATGTTAAATATAAGACACATATTTGATGCAAAAAGAAGCTATCATAGACTGAAAGTCAAAGGATGGCAAACAATACTCCATATGGCAGAAATACAGAAAAAAAACTGGGTAGCTATTCTGTTTGCAGACAAAGTGGATTTCAAGACAAGATTAATCAAGAGAGAAAAACAGGTCACCATATCTTTATAATGGAAACAATTCAGGAGGAAGAAATAGTAATCACAAATGTGTATGTACCAAATGTTGGTGCACCCAACTATGTAAAACAAGCACTAGTAGACATGAAAAAAATCAAATAATCACTAATAAAATTTCAATGGAGTAATTCAGTATCCCACTGTCACAAATGAACTGATCAGCTAGACAAAAAAATCAACAAAGAAATATCAGAACTGAACCAAACTTGTCAACAAATGGACTTAGTGAATGTCTACAGAGTGTTACATGCACAACATAAGAATGTACATTTTTGTCAACTGCACAAGGGAGGTCTCTAAATTAGACCACATACCAGCTCATAGAACATGCTTAAGTAATTGCAAAGGAACTGGAATTATCCCATTGTATTGGGTGATAATGCAGTGTACCCCCAAGTCCTCATATAATTTTGATGGGGCTGAGTTATTGATTTGTTATTGGTTTGTTGATTGACAATGTGAGCGCTGTGCCCGCCCAGCGCTGTGGAGCTGACATACAGCATAAGGGAAGGTAGGTCTTCCTCTTCCATGCTTCCGTCTCCTTTCTCTCTCACCAGCATGGCTTGCAGCTTGCAGCTTGCAGCCGCCATGAACTGTAGCCCCGTCACCCCATGCCACCTTGGAGCCAACTTTATGGACTGAAACTCCTGAGAAACTGTAAGAATAAACGTTTCCTTCCCTAATTTTGGGCGTCAGGTATTTTGTCTCGGCAACGAGTAAAAAGTAACTAAGACACCCATGCATATCATCAGACCACAATCAATGAAATCAGAAATTTAAAGCACAGAAACCACAAAGAGTGCATTAACACATGAAAATTATAACAACCTCCTGAACACCCAATGAGTCACAGTTGAAATTGAAGAAGAAATTCGACAATCTACAATTGAATGATAATTCAAACTGTTATACTGGAATTACGGAATAGACTGAAAGCAGACATACAAGGAGAATTTATAGCAGTGAATTGCTACATAAGAAAAACACAAGGTCAAATAACAACATAATGTTTAACCTCAAGCTTCTAGTAAATGAAGAGTAAGTCTACACCAAAACTCATATGAGAGAGAAAATTATAAAGAACACAGCAAAACTTAATGCAATTGAGACAAAGAAAGCAAGCAAATCAATGAACTGAATAGCTGGTTCTTTGAAAAAATAAATAAAATTAATGAACTCAGTTAACCCTATCAAGAAGGGAAAAAAAGATTAAAATCCATGCAACTAGAAAAGGGAAGGTTAGTATCACAATAGATACTGCAGAAATCCATTAGATCATCAATACATACTTTGAGAAGCTATATCCTAATAAAATGGAAAACTCAGAAGAAATGGGCAGATTTTTAGATGCATATGAATTACCAAAACTGAATCAAGAGGACATAAAAATTCTAAAATACAGTTTCAATGAAATTGAAGATGTAATTAAAACACCATCACAAACAAGAAGTCCAGATTTGGATGGATTCAGTGCTGAATTTTATAAAAAAGAGAAAATCTAATGCCACTATTCCTCACACTCCTTAATGAAACTGAAAGGGCAACAATGTTCCCAAACTCATTCCTGGAAGCAAACATTACCCTGATAGCAAAACTGGAGAAGGATCAATGAAAGTGAAATACCTGGGAATCAATCTAATGAAAGAAGTAAAAGTATTTACATTGAAAACCACAGTACTCTGAAAAAGGAGACCAAAGTGGATATCAGAAAGTGAAAATATATCTTTGTTCTTGTGTAGGAAGAACCAATATAGTGAAAATGGCCATACTTTCAAAATTGTTATAAAGATTTGATGGAAGTCTGGTCAAAATATAAATAGCATACCTCACAAAAATAAAGAAAACAATCATAAAATTTATTCATAACCAGAAGAGATTTAGAATAGCAAAAGCAATTCTGGGCAATAAAGAAAAGGTAGGGAACATCATAATCCCTGACTTGAAACTATACTCAAAAGATTCTAGGATAAAAACAGCTTGGTATTGGCAAGAAAACAAACCTGAGAATAAATAGAACAGATTAGATGATGCACACACAACTCCAAACCCACTCAGATGCCTTATCTTTGCCCAAGGGCTCAAACACCTTCAATGGAAGAAATATACTCTCTTTAATAAATGGTACTGGGAAAACTGACTGTTCAAATGCCAAAGATTAAAACTAGACCCATATCTCTCACCATGCACCAAACTGAAATTGAAATGGATCAAAATCTAAATATTTAAATGTAAACACTAAATTTGCTATGAGATAGAACAGGTAGAACTCTTAAAGACATAGGTGTAGGCAAAGACTTTATGAACAAAACCTTGACTGCACAGGAAATATTACAAAGAGTCAACAACTGTGGTCCCAACTTATTAAAAGACTTTTGCTCAGCAAAAGAAACCACCAAAAGACTGAAGAGACAACCCCCAGAGTGCGGAAAAAATTTCAGCTGTTCCTTAGACAAAGGATGAAGACCTAGAATATATAAAGAACTTAAAAAAAAAGATCCCCAAAATTTAAAGACCCAGTCCAAAAACGAGATTCAGAAATGAATAGACATTTCTCAAATGAAGAAGTAGAAGTGGCAAATAAATATATGAAAAAATGTTCAACATAGTACAACACTGAGATTCCATCTCACTCCAGAAAGAATGGCTATTATTTCAACCAATAACAAATACTGGCAGGAATGTCGAGGAAAAGGAAACTTTCTCCACTGTTGGTGGGAACATAAACTGGTGCAATCAGTGTGGAGTTTCTTCAAAATACTAAACTGGAGATTCCATATGACCTACCTATTCCCATTCCTGGTATCTTCCTGAAAGTATGAAAAATATCATACCACACTTTGTAATAGCTAAAAATCTTGGAAACGGTTCAAATGCCCATCAGTTGATGAATGGATAAAGAAAACGTGGTTTTTCTATACAATGGAGTATTGCTTTGCCACAAAGAAGGATAGCTTGAGACATTTCTAGGTAAATGGATACACCTTGAAACCATACTGTTAAATGAAATAAACTGGACTCACATGTTTAAATATCACATTGTTTCACTGGCATGAGAACAGAAAATGTAAATAAGGACCAAAATATATAATATAGATTGAGAAACAAGTCAATGTTCAAATGGGAATGTTCAAAAAGGAAAGAAGGGGAAAGATTAAAAGGGAAATGAAGCAAAAAATGGGAAGAATGATTTTTGTAAATAAAGAGGGAAGAAGACTTGATGGAAGGGGAAGGGGTTAGGGAAAAAAAGAAGAGTCAAGATATGTTATGTAAAAGTGAAAATTCCCTATGATGAATGTGATCATTATGTGTATCAAAGATGCAACAATAAGATTAACTCTCAAAAAACAAAAAAGTGCACTAAGTAAAAGATATCAAATATTAGTAGACAGTGTCCTTTCTTATCAAGATTGTGCTGAACTTTCTATATTTTCATGGTAATTTATTATTACAGAGTCACATTACATAACCATTCAAAATGGGAGCATTATTAAAAAGTGTTCCATGTTCGTTAATGAAAAGGTCAGTGATTAGAGGGCACTTAAGAAGTCTCTGTGTCCTCTTGGCCTTTTAATGCTATCCAGACACCCGTTTTAAATGTCACATACAGTTCTAAAAATTGTAAGAATATAATCATAAAATATTTTAATATTAACTCTTGAAAATACCTGTAGCAAGTATTTTCAATTTTAAAGAGCATTAAATTGAATAAATGACATGAATATTGTCTTTAACAATCAAATAGTAATTAAGCAATTTGATTGCATGCAAAAAAGATACTAACCTACTCAAAAAGTAAGAATAAGAGCACACAAATAATTTGAAAGTTTCTAAAATTATCTTCAATATAAATTGAATTTTTAAAAATGACTAATTCATACAAGTATGTTGCACACCCATGGATAATTATGTTTGTCTAATATAGCTAGCTTGTATCTTCCAAACTAAGAAATTTAATTATTCTATTTTCATGGAATTATAATCAAGATATGGTAAAAAATTTACACTTCTTCCCAATTCTGAAATTATACAGAAATGACTTCAATTGTTTTCTACAGAATATAATCTATGAAGGTAATTCAGTCTACTTCACTGAATTTTTTTTAAAATCAAAAAACTAAATCTGATCAAATTAAATTCATGAAAGTAATATATCTTCATTGAGTATCAAGTTAGTGCTTTAGTGAGTAAAGTAAAGAATTTGTAAGATCACAGTTCATTTTCTTCTTTTAAAGGTTGTGGCTAAAAGAAGGAAAAGCAAAAACAAATGTAACATAAAAAATGCAGCTCCAGAAAAAACAATGCAACTCCATGGAAGTCTTATAATAAACAAGACATGTCAAACAAACAAAAATGTATTAATTTGCATGTGTAAAAAACAAAATCGTATAAATAGCTCAAGTTATACAAGTGGTGATTAAAAGACATGGTGAATGTTTATATTTTTAAAAATTTTATGATAAATGACAGATTGCTGGGGCTAAGTGTGTGTGAAGTGAGCGGGAGTGTTTTGAGAATTTTGAGGGATATTAATGGCAATCCACCTTGTACCATAATCAATTTTTAAATTTAAGTATTCACCATATTTTGTGATCATCCTTGTTGATCAACTGTTTACTGCAATTTCTGTGAAATAAAAATATTATTGCTGAGGATCAGCTTGATGCAGTACAGAGCAGGCAATAATTAATATTACTAAATTCTAGGCCTACAGGATTTGTGGTGAGAGCCAACATTGGCTTAAGGACAGGTTAATCTTTAAACCAATGGTCAGAGATGAGACTTTCAAACAGTATGTGAAGTTCTAGCACTTCAGATAACATGGCAGCTGAGGACTTGACTGGTGCAAATTCCTTCTAGCTCAGTAGTCACAGTTAAGCAAAAAATCAATCAGTTTACCAGTTTACCATGGTCTGCTCCTGTGTCCTTTTCCAAAAATGGATTGTTCCTCAATTCCTGAACCTTGAGCGCATCAGCAGTTCACCTCTACCACTTCCTGCAGCCCACCAGAACACCCCCTAATCATGCTGTGCACCTAATAAAAGCTATAGACACCGTGCCATGTGGTCTTAGTGATTATTGGGCTTTGACCATCCTGGTGTCCTTGTACTAAAGTATGTACTTTGTCTGTATTTTATTCTGTCATTGTACCCCTGAGCAGGAGATTGGTGGTCCTTGACCAGGGTCCCCATAATTATGGTGTGTCTAATTTACCTTGTTCACCATATCTTACACCTTGAGACTTCTATCTCTTTTCCTCATCAAAATGACCATGAAAGGTGAATGTTGTTAATTGATTCTGGCATTGAGGCTGCCACAATCGCACAACTAAATGCATTAATGAAAGAGAACTTTCAGAATTGCTTCAGAAAGTGTCAAGACAATGGAATAAATTGGGTTGAAGAGAGCAAATTTTGAGGAGGATTAACAGTGATGTGTCTTTTACTGGAATAAACTAAAAATTTAAACATTCACCATATTGATTTTATCATAATGTATATAATAATGCCTTATCGATGACCCAGGTATTCTTGTCTAGTGGAATAGCTTGCCAAAAAATTGAAGAAAATTCCTGGAGGTGGCTTGTGAAAGGTAAGTTTTATTAAAATATTGTGATTGTGAAAGTGCACTGTCAATTTGATTATCATGAGATCTGCCCAAGGGATAAGTAAAGCATATCTCTGGTCCTGGAGAGGTGGATCATAGAGATGAGACCTTGTGGTCTGTCTCTTTTCCCTTTCTCTCTGACTCGTCTCATTCTTTTCTTCCTAGCCAACATAAAATAAGCTGTTCTCCTTCACGCTCTTCAACCATGATGCCCCTTTTTTGGAACCAACTGATTATGGAATGAATTCTCTGAAACCATGAACAAAAGTAAGTCATTTTTCCCTTTAATTTGTAGGTATTCATTATTTGAGTCCAACAATGGGAAGGCTGACTACTCCAAATATCAACAGGAAAGGATAAGGGTTAACTGAAACTCACTGGCAGAAAGAGGTAGAGTTCAATGGCAATGAGTAGAGGCAGAATTTCCGGGAGTAACTGAAATATCTGTTGGTGGCAGACTAGACCAATTAATTGTCAGAAAATCTGAGAATGACAGGTTTTGCAAAAAATTGCCAGGATCCATGGATTGAGAGCTGGAAAGGAAATGTCAGAATGTTTGGTGGACACCAACCCAAAAAAGGAAATTTCCTGGGAGAACTCAGAGTAAACAGTAGCAGCCAGCAGGACTAGAGCACTCCACAATGCCCTCTTCCACACTTCGTTATTGCAGAGGATTTTTATAGATTAAACTACATAGCAATGACATTATTAACTTGCTTTGCTCTATTGTATGGCCAGCTTTCAAAGAGACAGCTGAGTTAGTATACGGGTTAGAAGGCTACTTCTATGGAACTTTTTTGTCTAGTTCCCAGTGACTTCAAATAATTCTTACCAAGGCATTCTTGTCTCTGTCTGTTTACAATGTCCCTTTAACTTAGCAAGTCTTGTGAACACAAAGGGGTAATTCAGGGATATAAGGCAAAATGTAGTTTTCCTCAAGATAGATACAAATACAGACACATGAAAGTTACGAGAACCCATATGCCTTAGGATCTGCATCATATTCTTGTGACAGGTTGTAAGTAAATTTACCTGATTATTGAATAACACATCGTGATGGATTTGAATATATGAATGTTGACACTTTAATATATAAAATGCAGTCTGATTGACAAACACAACGAATGTTTAATTCAAAAATTTTCCTACAATAAAAGACACATTGCCATTGAAATACATCATACCCTATCACTCTGAAGCCATTCTGGAAGTCCTATTTGGTGAATGTGTTCAGTGGTGCTATTGTGGTTGCCCTGATGACCTGAAGTAATTAAAAAAAATTCATGGCCATTTGACTATGGATATTTCCAGAAATTTTGTGGTGCGGGTTCCAGGAAATAAGATGGGTGAAGAGACTCTATAATGTTTTTATGAGCATGCCTTTCCGTTAGACATACTTGGCAGCGTGATGACTGTATTTTTTTATCACATCTTGTAAAGACAAGAAGAAGGCTCCCAGAACTGCTTCAGAAAGTAGCAAAAATGATGTGATAACTGTTTTGAAGCTAGAGGAAGTATTTTGAAAAGAATAATGACAATTTGTCTTTTACTATAATTTTTTTTAAAAATGTAAACACCGTATAATTTGATCAGAATTTATTTCTAAAATGAGATGAATTTTAAAAGTGTCTGGCAGATATATTAGCTTACAACTTGATGGATAATTATTTTGTAGAATATGGTTTGCAGAATTTGTTGTTACACACCGTGTGCTATTAGACAAAAATTCCAAATGTTATCATGTGTCATAATGACTGACTTGTGCTAAGGCTTTATGAAAACATTAAGCATTTTCTAGACCAGTACAAATAGTATTAGCCTTCATGATACACCTTTTCTATCTTATCTTGCAAATTTTTCAGTCAGTATTAATGTAGAGTATAGCCCGAGGACGAGAGTCTTGTCTCTCTCTCTGTCTCTCTCTCTCTTTCTCTCTCTCTCTCTCATACACACACACACACAGACACCTGACCTTTTCCTTTTCCTCATTTTCCTGTTTAATCTTGTCTTAGTTACTTTTCACATTGTTGAGATAAAATACCTGACACTCACAAGTTAGAAAAGGAAAGGTTTACTTTGGCTCATGGTTTTTATAGGTTTCACTCTGTGATTAACTGGCTCCAAGGTAGGGTGGCATGGTAGAGAGGCACTGCGGAGGAGAAACAACAGCTCATGGAATGGGATTGGCAGGCAGAAGATAGCAATACAGAGAAGCAGCATGCAACAGCAGCAAGTTTACTTTCCCTCTCTCCCTTGATATTTCATCTAGGCTATAAGCCTATTGATCTGGTCTATAACTGGTATGCATCACCCACACCCAGGCTGGGCTTCCATTATCTACACCCAGAACTATTCTAATTCCAGTCAGTGGTCTAATATAGCACCACACAATCTTAATCCCATCCAGTGTCACACGCCCTGGATCAAGCCAGCTCTGAAAACCCTATCTATGACCACATGAGACTTTGGGTTACATCTAGATATAAGCCATACAAATCTTTCAATTTAATATTTCAGTTAATGTAACATTCTGAGGAGTTTACTGTCTCTATTTCATTACTTTCTCCCAGTTGATGCCCTTAGAGTGAGTAAGGAAATTCCATTTTTGTACCTGTACCAATTCCAAATAATTCAGAATATAGGTATTAAATCAGTATTTTTGATAGCAAATATTTCATAAAATGTTCTTATGGATATAAAGATTTTTTGCATTCTGATTTATATTTCTAGGCATGGGTCATTATCAGTTAATCCTTTGCAGAATGTGGCTAGGTATTGAATACATGATTGAAACAAATTCATTGTTTTAAAGAGGCAACAAATATGTGTATTCTCATGATGGAAACACATTCTTTGAGTGTATTACAGGAATTACATGTATTCTGTAGTTTGTATTGCATAAATGTGTCAAAATAAAAGAGTCTAATCCTAAAATGACAAATTAATTCATCTGTTTCACTTTATTTTCTTCTGTTGTATTCTCCCTGTCTTGGACTGTAATTATTCCTTGCTAAATTGCATTTAATCTGGCCTAAGGTCTCCATATATGTTTTAATTTTGATCTAAAGGTTACTCTGTGCATTGTAAACTATAACCTAGCTTGATGTGTAAACAAACTGTAACCTACTCTTATAATGAGTAGCTGAATCTCACCTAATCACAAACAAGAAGTGGTCAAACCATGTTTAAATAAAACAAATGAAAGCTGTAACCAAAGAAGTTGGGAATTTCACTTCCATTTTCTGCATAGTACATCGTTGTCTCTAGTTATACATATAATATGCTCATTTAATGAGGGTAGTACTTGCTGAATCATTTTTGGTCGGGACTATAGCCTGATTCTATGAGTGCGAATAAACTCAACTAAAATCTACAAATCTAGATTTGTCTTGTAACATTTGCAAGTTGATTATTTATTACTATGCTATTCAGAAACTATTATCAAGTGTTTAGAATTTCCAGTAGCAATACATTCTAATAATTTTCCCTATTCACTCCATAAATCATCTTATTCACAGAAGTCTAATATTTTGGATTTCCAGTATACCTTTTATGAACCGGGATTTAGAATCAGATAAAATTTGTTGTAGCAGTTACCACTTATGTTGCAATCTTTTCTGTTATTTAACCTTACAACACTCCAGTTTCTTTGCCTATTAAATGGTCTCATTAAGAGTTTTATAAAGATTTAATATTGTAATCTAAGTAAAGCACATAGTGCAATGTCAGAAACCTTCATTATATGTGCATGGGACGTCAGCCACGTACAGAAAGTGAATGATAAATTGTACTTATTGTTCTTAACACTGAAATCATTATTGTTCAAAAAGTCTGCTCAGCTACTCATAGCCAATTCCTCAGGAAAAACCTTTCTCAAGTTTACTTCAGACTATGTGAACATCTTATACTAATTAAAGGACAATTTCTCAGCTGCCTTGGAAATCTAAGATCAGAGGCTAAGGTGAAGGAATAATGGGTTACCAGGGAAGTTTATAGATTTACCTTTAATATTTAACCTGAGTTGTACCAGTTTTGGAGAATTTGAATT
>RJWM01049786.1:0-10989 GCA_004363535.1 Dasyprocta punctata
TCATTAACAAGTGAGTGGTATTTTTCATGTGTAGTGTTTAAAGCATTAGTGAATCCTTATTCACAGAGCTGTGAGCCACCTTAGGTTGTATCCATGGCTCATATAAAGATGAAGAAACCAATCCTGGCAGGTTTGACCTTGTCATTCAAGGGGAGCAGCCTAAGGATCTAAGTACAGACCTCAGGTTCCAAGTCTTCTCATTCAAAATAAATGCAGTGTAGATGGCCAATCAGTGCCATTGCTAACTTTATGACACCGCCCATCCATTATTTTGTACAATGAGGATTCTGCAGGGGAAAGAGGCAGAGCTTCCACTCTAGGAGCTTCTGATTCAGTTTGGGAGATTTGTCTCATGGGCAAAACTATGAAGCACAAGATACAGGCCTGTTCTAAGTGCCAGAAAAGAACACAGGCAAGGAGGCCAAAGGAAGAGCTGTCACATAGACTGTGGTGGGCAGTCTGGGAACATTTTAGGGAAACAGATCTTATGCTGGGCTTTGAAGGCAGACAGGACTGGAGCCTGGGGACTGGGAAGGTGATTTTCAGGTTGGAAGATGAGAAGGCATGGGAAAGTGTTGCAATGACTTTGGGTGCTGGAGATCCCCAACTGTCAGGAGCAGAGGCCTTTGTGGGATCCAAGTATAAGGTTAGGAAGGGTAGGGACAACTTGAATGAGTTTTAAAAATCCCTTTAGAGTCTGCCAAGGAAATTCTTATATTTTCTGAATTTTTTGACATATAATTTCTTTTAGCTTGAGTTGGTCATCTCTGCCTGGCAGCCCCTTCCTTGATTGTTATAATGACCAGCTGCAAGTTCTACTTGCCATCTAATTTTCTGACAATCAGACTCCAAATAGAGCCACAGTTCCCCTTGCTCCTCCTCCTGAACAGTGAAATGGTTTATCCTTGTTGCACGTATCCTGCTGCAAACCAAGAAGGTACAGACTTGTATAGAAAGGACTCTAGGAAGTATAGAGGACCACAGTTTCGACGATTTAGAGAAATCAGGGAGTAGTGACAAGGACTTATGTATCTGATTTTTTTATGGTCAATAAGGTAGACCCACTTAATAGTTAACTTGGATTATAGGAAAGCAGATAATGTGAGTTACTGTTGCCAGGTTTCCTGAACAAGCCTAAGCATGCTGCTCCAGGACTTAAGTTCATGCTACTAAAATTCTCAGTCATCTTATGCATGTTAACAATTACACTCTGGGACTAAGGATGTGGTAGAGCACTTGCCTAGCCTTCACAAAGCCCTAGTTTTGACCCCTAGCACTACAAACAAACAAACAAACAAACAAGAAGAAACAAAACAAACTTTTGCTTTAGTTTTCTATCTTGCAAGATGCATATATTTTATTATGTTATAGTGTTGTGTGGTTTGTAGTACTTTATTAGGTTACAGAGTTATTGTAACCTGTTTTTGAAGTTGACTGATTTGATGTTAAAGTTTTAAGGGAAATTTGTGGGAATCGAATTTTAAGTAGAAACAGTGCAATGGATGTTAATTGTTAACTTTCAAGTAAAGCCCTTAAGAATTTATTTGTAGGGAAGTTGAAGAAGGGCTGTTAAATGGAAAAAAGGATAAATAACAACAGTGTAAAAATATTTGCATGTAAAATAGAGTTATATTCTAAGTTTAGATACAAACATTTTTTTTTCTTAAAAGCAGATTTAAAAAAAGACATTTAATTCAAAAGTCGTGGTGACCCAAGAAAGTCTTAGTTTTCAGGGACTGAAAACATTGAAGGATAACTGTATCATTGACATCTGCCTATGAAATTGTACTCCCTTGCCTTTATGATGAGCAAAATATCATGGGAGAGCTAAAAACACCCTTTCAGGTGTGGTACCAAGTACACTGAGAATTATTATAGAGTGAAGGGAAGACTGAATTCTGAGCATAGAAATCTGAATTTTATTTTGATCTTATCCAGCTACCTGTGAGTGTGCAAGACCATTGGAGGTTTGGGGACCACTGGCACTTTCTGATCAGTCTCTGAGAAGGATTGCTCGTGTAAAAGTGATTCCTTTAGAGAAATCCTTTCCCTGATCTCTGTGAGACAGTGGTTCAGTTGTAATTGGCTTATTATGCATGTATCACCTTTCCATTTTGGGACGACCCTTTTTCTTTGGGAACCAAGGGTCCACTCCAGTCACTAGGTTGTAGGGTGGCCTTTCAGGAGCATAGTATATAGGGCATAATGTGTATGGGATTCCATATATAGTCCTCTGCACTCCTAGTCTGATGGGTGGATGTGAACTCCAGTCTAGGCTAATCAATGCACCTCCTTGGATTTTCTTTTCTTTTCTTTTCTTTTTTGCCTACACTGGAGTTGATAAAGAAAACCTTTCTCTGGTCTGTGGGGAGACTGGATGGTATGAGTCCAAAAGCTTCTGATAGCTGTAGTTCTGGCTTGTAGAGAAGGCTAGGGTGAGAGACCAAACCTGGCATAGGGAAGAAGTAGAAATGGGATACTGATACATGATAGTGCTGGACTATTACCCTAGCATTGTCCCCTCTTTACCTGAGCTATTTTAAATTGTTTTTTGATATGGACAATCCAAAGATCCCGACTCACTCCACTGAATTTTTATGTGCTCTTTCCCTTACCCAGGGCTCCATATAGTAGCCACCAGTTGCATGTAACTTCTGAGCACCGAAATGTGATAGTCCGAAATGAGATGAAAATGTAAAGTGTGCACGGAATTGCAAAGACAGTATAAAGAAACATGTAAAGCATCTCAATAATTTTACTTGAAGTATATGTTAGGATGATATTCTTTTGGATATAGTAGGTTAAATAAGGTATATTGTTAAAATTCATTTTATTTCTTCTTTTTTTTGTCCTTTTCAATATGGATATCAGGAAATTAAAAATTACATATGTGACTCACATTCTGTTGTTTTGGTCAATATTGTTACTGAGTATCTGCCCTCAACTCTTGCATCCTTCCAGCAAAATTGTCTAGTTATTGAACCTGGTTAATTTCCTAGACTCATACCACCGAATTCTAGTTTACACCATTACATTTCTATGTGATCCTGTCTGCAACTGCAATTCCTTTATGCAGTTTGCAATTTATGAGAGTTCAGTTCTGCTATTTGTGAGTGAGCTTTGGCAGTGAGACAGAATGGATTTCAAACAACACTCAAGGCTCAATGTTAGCCCCTCCCCAAACCTTGGTCTGAGTGTTAAGTGGTGGTGAGCCTCAACAATCCCACTAATATACTGCTCATTTCCAGGCAGCAGATTATAGTATTTTTCTGTGAGAAGAAAAAAGCCTATAATCTCTGCCCATCATGCCACTGACATTCATTAGTGCTTTTCAAAAAGTCAGTGGCACAGATTAAGGAATTCAAGCTGCAGGTGCAGGTTCCACCAGGTTTTAAAGAGATGTTGATGGAACAAGAGATTTTATGTGTCTGTCAGCACCTCCAGTTTAGTCACTGAGAGTAATTGTGGCATTCATGAACACCAGACATCTCTAAATTATAGTTTGACACCTCACACAAATTAGGCCCCTATTAACCCCTGGAGAGGTCTGGGGGTAATTGAGACAGGAGGAGAAATCTGGTGTACAGGCGTGTGCGTACGCACACACACACACCACACACACACATGCACACACATGCATTTATGTATATATGTGTATGTACTCTCTGAAGTTTTCCTCAATTATAGAAATTAATGGCCTCTGAATGTGCATGTATGGTTCAGATACTGAAGTATCCACTTATTTAGAGGACATTTGTTGGGGTTATGGGAATGTTCATCGAGAGACCCAAACTTGGGCTGAGTTCACTGATCATCACACATGTGGCCATTTGAGGTTGCAGAGGGTAAGAGTCATCACCAGAGGACCTGTGTGCGGGGTCCACAGGCTCACTAACCTTGAAGAAAATGGGAAAGGGCAGGAAGGATTTGCAGAAGAGTCACATACAATGAAAAGAATGCAGAATATTAAATTATAGACCTGGATTTGACTCGTAGAAACTATTAATTACTAAATGCTATGACTTCAGAGACATTAGTTACCATAATTTCCAAGCCTATAAAATAGTAGTGATGTTAATAAAATAACTTGGTTTGCAGATTTGAGATGATCTATCTAAAAGCAATTTTATTAACAGAAAAATTATTTTATAAATATCACCTAACTTTCTGACTAATAAATATTTTGGTTACAGGAGTTTCTCATTTATAACATAAAGTATAAAAAAAAAACATAAAGTATACATACATGATGGCAATCTTCCAAATTTTTTAATGCCATAAAATACTCTAGTAATAAAATTCCAGTGAAAATTTAATAATCTTGGTTTGGTCCTGAAGGGTTTTGGCATATTTCATAATTGTAAATTACTATTCTAATTACTCTGGTAGATATGGGAGAGTAAGATAATAAAGAACAAGCAAGAAGAAATTTTCTACAAAGGTTTTAAAATAGACATTGTTGCCCTTATAATGTTCATAGATCCTCTTATGGTAGTCTCTAATAAAAACCTGGCACCCATGACTATTTGCTTAAAAGATTCCCATAAGTGCTGTGTTAGGCCAGACCTCAGAGACTGGTCTGGGCTCAAGTAACAACAATGCCTGGGATTTGGCTGAAGTTCGCTCTTAATTCATTTTTTTCTTACAGCTACTAATCAGCAGTCAAAAGTACATACAAGTGAGTGGATGTCGTCTCTATTGCTTTTTCTTTGTATCTCATGGAAGTGTCTCCAAAGTTAGATAGCCTTACCTAAACTTTCAGAGTAGAAAGTCTGCCAGCTTGTAAGAGTGCAGAATTAACAACTTTTGTAACCCCAAAATATCTTATTTGGGCATAAAATGCAACACTTTGCACCTTATAGAGAAGAGTCTGTGGGGTCAGTGTTTTAGGCCTTGAGATTCGTGCTGGGCCAGTGCTCAGGAAATATATTCTTAGCATGACCATGATTTGCCTCATTCTCACAGGTAGGCAAAGTCTTCAGTGGCTGCCTGTATGGGCTTCCCACATCCAAATCACATACCTGGGCTCAAGCTCTGATTCCCACTCTGTTCAATACAACAGGTAGACAAAAAGCAACAGCACCAAATATTCCAGCATTAGGGAGTTATTTCTTGGATTAATATTCTTAGTTCTGGTGGTCCACAGCATCAAGAAAATTCTGTCTTAATGGGGGAAATAAGCCATGCATATGAAACTTAAATTATCAGTGAACGTTTATTTATAATCTCCTGCACATCCAATCCATCATGTACTACAGGGAAGACATAGTCACTTATTGTCTTCAGTGAGCCTACTTTATGGCATTGGATTAGTCAGATGCCAGAATAATTATGATTAAAGATGTATTATAATACATGACGTGAAAGAGGCACAAAGCAAATGCCCTGAGAATGACAGCAGGATGGTCATATATTTGTTTGGGCAGGGCTGAAGGGGAGGGGAAAGTAAATTTCCTGAAGAAAGCATATTTGAAAGATGAACCAAGTTAGGGAAGATGAAGATGATGGGAAAGCAATGTTGAAGAAGAGTGAGATCACAAGCCATATCCAAGAAAAAATAAGATAAATGAAAGTTAAAGTAATGTGTGGAGAGGAAGATTTGGAGACAATGGGGAGCCACTGAATATTGTTGAGTGAGTGAGTAATAGGAGAGGAGCTATGATCTGGGAAAGTGAATTGGGTATAACTCATAGACGGCTGGGGCGGCAGACGTAATAGGTAAAGAGATTCATTTAGGAAGCAAGTAAAGTGATCTGCCAGGAAAGTCAACGAACCTTTTAAAGTAGAGGAGAAAAATGTTCGATATAGGATCCATGTAGAGGTAGAATTGATATTATCTGTCAAATTACTAGAAAATACATTTTAATAACAATATCTAAAAGGAAGAACAACCAATATTTATTGTGCCATTTGTTTATGCCAGACACAGTGCTAAGTGTTGTTCTCTAATTGTCATGGCGACACTTTATGGTGGGGACTTTCATTACCCACACATTGCTGGTGAGGAGCAGCACTGTAGAGGTGAGATGCTGGCTTAGGGGTACTTGGCTTTCACAAGCATGGGCTGATTGGAGGCAACATCAGCCAAAGTGCAGAGCTGCAAAGCCGCAGGCTACATTGTCTTCCAGAGCTGCAGCCTGAGAGACCACGCCATTGCCAATCCTTTATGCCCTACACCAAAACAATCATAACTTGCTGCCAAAGGTAAAGTCAATGACTTTTTCCGTATTTTAGTGAATATTTTAAACAATGGATACTGTATTGTTTCTCTTTCATAGTCACTTCTCTTTTCATTTTATTTCTCTTTCGTTTATTTCTATTTCATGTGTGTGAAACTTTTCAGGTTCATCTTGACACTTGTTAAATTGTACTGCAGATGATAAAAATATTGAGACTTTTTCTCTTTTCCATCTATGCATTTGGTCCTCTGTCCAGTGGATCCCTGCCTTCCTTACTCTCATGAGCTCCCATTGCACCTGGCTCTGGAATGAGATGTCCTGAGTTTGATTTCCAGCTTTGTCCGCTATTAGCTGTGTGCTCAGTTTCTCTGTGCTCAATTTCTTCTTTAAAGTAGGAATGAACATAATCCCTCTTTGACAGGAAAGTTGAAAGGATTACTGCCATGTCAAGTGCAGCTCTTGAGAAACTTCTGAGGGGAGGACTGTGGAGAAAGGAAGGAAAGAGTGAAAATGCAGAAAGCTGAGGTCAGGTGGAGAAAAAGAACTGCCCGATGACTGCAACATGTTTATTTATACATCTGGCAGGTGGATGTCAGGTGAAACCCCTCGGCCTAACAACTTGTTCACCCAGCTCACCTCGGGCACCTAGTGTTCTCTGGGCTGGATCAGCTTGCTCACATAGCTCACCTTGGACACTCTGTGTTTTTGGGATTGACCTTGCTCTGACCCCATTTGTATGATTGATCTTCAGCTTTACAGATTATGTAAGATCCCTTCAATCCCTCTGAAAAGCACCAGCCAAAGAGTACTGTGTAGGATATTTGTTATCTGATTACTTGGGAGCTGCTAATTTCTGCAGCTCAGGTTTTTCTTCTAGGATCTTTTTTGGGTTTGTGTTCCCTACCTTCCAGTCTGCCTCCTCCAGCATTGCTTACTCTGGTCTCAATAGCTTTTCTAATGTCAAACATCATGAGAGCACAGTTCTAAAGCATCTTCCTTTACTTTCCCCAAGATACTATTTCCAAATAAGGTCATATTTTAAAGTTGCAGGTGGACATGAATTTTTGAGACGTAGGTGCCTTTATAGGAGGACAAGTCCAGCAAGGCAAATACATATCACATCTGGTTGTATCTCATTGACAAAAGCAAGTCACACAGCCAAACACCATATTCAGATGCAGGCAAGGTCACTCCACTTCTAGTGGGAAGAACTATAATATCACAAAGGGCAAAGTGCATGACTACAGGGTCAGGTGAAGAATTGGGGCCAATAATCCAATTTACCACAAAAACATGGATTGCTGTGGGACCAGGAGAGATTGGCTAGTGGTTCCATCTTGCTTCCAGCTGTCCATAGTCTCACCTGCATAAATGAATCTATTGAGAAGTGTATGTCTCATACGGCTTTGCAATGATTAAATGTACTATGTTTAAACCGCTTAGCGTGGTGTGTGCCACATAGCAATTGATGTAAACTATTATGATTCTTAAAAAGCCTCCCTTCACTCTCATTTGCTTCTCACCTATTATTTATGTTTTAAACCCTTTTTTCTAATTTTCATGAATGCAAGTAATTTCTATTTTGCCTAATTTACATTCAGTCAAAAAATTCTCCGAATGAATCCTGTTATATTAAAATTTGGAATAAGGGATCTTAATTATAAGGAAAGATAACTAATTAGGGCATTAGCTATTAAAGAAGTGAGAATAGTGGGCAATAAACAAGCCGCATAAGTGCTTTGACCTCCTGGGAGGGAAACTGCTGTAGGCCAACGTGTTTGGTACAGTTTGTATGAAAGCAGTGGGAATTGAGCAGGGCCATTACCTCGCGGAGCGGAAATGATCCAGCTCAATTTTGAAGCAGAAGCCGATTAGATAAGCACACATGGCAAAGGACACTGCGTCATAACCCAGGCTGCCCTGTGGGCCCTGAGAGATAAGAACACTATGCTGGGGGACACGTTCTTAGGCAACAATTGTACTTTGTGTTTGGGATATGAGTGGTTCTATGCTAACGAGTCATGTTTTATCACTTCCGGGAGGTGAAGCCAGAGAAAAGACTGTTGTCGTATGAAAGCTTTTTATAAAAACTGTTTATTTGGTGTACTCTTATGTTTAGCTTTTGTACCAAAATTATCTCTGAATGATGAGTCACTTTCAGCCTACATGTTAGGCATAGATGCAGCTAATGTGAAATGATGTTGATATCTGTTTTTTTTTCTTTTTTCTTTTTTCATTTTAAAGAGCCAGTGAACAGTTTCTGCTAAGGTCTCAGGATTTCCTGAGATTATGGTGAATGCAGAGTTGAAGAGCTGTCCTCTGTGCAGGGTCTGATGGAAAGATGCTAGCCTGTTAAATGCCGGATGGTTCTACTGGGTAAAGTGTGTAGAAAATTCCAACACTGAAAATGGACTTAGGGAATGACTTTTCATCTATTGGCTGTTGATGATCTTTATAATTCTGAGAACTTTAGGAAAAAGAGAAATAGATTCTACCAGCTGAACAATTACCAATTCCTGGTGTTCTAAGTGTAAGCTTTTCTTTTAAAATAGGTATGGTTAGTAAAATGGGTTCCTCAGAGAAACCTGGAGCAGGTATCTATTTGTTCAACAAACTTCTATATAACAACAGTAAACCCTTCCAACCTTGGGAGTTGAGGATGGGTCAGTAAACAAGAGGTTCTTGCCTGGAGGCATTGAAGGGCTACTGGGTTTTAGGAGAAAATGGCCCTGTCCAGCAGAAGACAGAACCTAAAGGGACCCTCTCAGGAGATTTTGAACATGGGTCATTGGAGAGTCAGGGATCACCTTTGTCCCACTGGGCTCTGGATGCAGGTGATGACCATATGGCTCTTGGCCCCTTTGCCAATCCATGGGTGTATGCATGTGGACAGATGTGTATGTGAATGTGTGTAGCAGGAGGTGAAGAGGAGATGAGGAGACCAGGCATAGCTACACAGGCCTCTCCCAGTCCATAGACTTCACTATGGTGTGCGGCAGTCACTGTTGCCCAAGGAGACCCATGATTTTTTTTTTTAAACTGCCTGGTTCCCTTCTCACAGAACCTTTACTTATTCAGGAAGCAGATAGAGTATAGCAGGTTGATCTTGGGGGACATAGATCCTACGCCAGCCGTATATGATAAAGCACCGAAATCAGTCAAGGAAATCCCATGTATTTTTGGTAATAATTGGTCTGAGAGTTTTCACATAACCCAGTTCTCATAAACAGTATCAGAGGGAAAGTTATAAGAGGAACTCCGAAGAGGAGAGTCTCCTTTGCAGTAATGAGGGTGGGGAAGAAAACCTCATGAGGAAGAGCTATTCAACATTTCTTTTCTTCCCATCTGAACAAAGAGGGTGTCTGGAGGTTTGGCAAGAGTCATGAGGACCAATGGCAGTTGACTAAAGAAGTTAGAGTAAAAAGACAAAAAGAACCAACCTTGGTTAGTCCACCTCAAGACTAATTATGTAAGAAAAATGACCCTCCTTGCAGCAATAAGTGTCATCTATGGTTACATTTCTTTTTCTGACACTTGCAGTCAAATACTTAGCTTCATTACTGGTTAGTTTCCTAAGCTCTGCAAGACATAGGATTGCTGCTGATTCAGGGAGAAGGTGGCAGTACCGGGGAGGAGAAGAAAGAGGTGGTTCAATTAAAGAGTGGCATTCCCCAACCCACCAGAATCTTAAGGAGTTATTCTTCAATTATAGCAGATGATAACAAGTGTGATACCGAAATAGGCATAAATTCACAGGGCTAAGAGAAGTGAGGCTGCGAAGGAACTGACAGGTAAAGAATCCTAAAGGAGACTGCAAATGACTCTTATTGGCAAAATGTGATGTAGGGGAAGAATCAGAGCAAATGGAGAAGAACATGAGAACCGAGGAAATAAAGAAGGTCCCTACATTCTCAGTCACTTTTCACCATTCTGTGCATCTCAGATTACATGAAGCCAGCTACTGAGGATGCCGGAGAGTTCAGCAGTCAAAGGGCAAGGAGCAGAGAGGCCTTTATCCCAAGGGCTGGACACAGACTTCTGAGAATATGCTCTGGCAGCAAGATAGCGGGATTCCTTGGAGCTAGGGATCAAATGCAGAATATCGGGAAGGTGATGGTATGGGAGGAAGGCTGCTTGCCAGTCTTATATACTAACCATGGAATTAAGGTTGATGTATATTATTTAACATGTGTGTGAACATACATGATATTAGAGATGATGTGGTTAAACTAGGTGTAGCACTTGAGTACCTTGAAGGAGCGAATGGTTTATGGAACAGTTGGCACACAAATGCCTCACTTGTCCAGTTATCACTGACTTGAAGCCCAATGGTGCCAGAAGGAAAGGGAGCAATTCTTTATTTTTATTTAAGAGAAAAAAGACACATATAACAAAGACAAAAGGCAAAAGAGACAAACAAATGACTAAAGTAAATGCACAACAGTAACATTGCAGGTTTACAAAACAGGATGATAGAAACTAGACAATGGTTGCAATATTATGTATCGTTATCTTTAAAATGGTTGTTTATGTTAACAGATGTAGACATGTAAAATTGATCTAATCATATGAGTATTAATTGTTCTTTCTCAATAACGAATACATTCAGCGGTGTGTTCACTTTAGTTATCTTACATATACATATATACAGATTTATATCTTTTCCTTTTCCCTTCCCTCTTTCCCCCTTTTCCCTTCCCAATTACTTTTGCTCTTTGAGCTGTTTTTTACCCTTACATAGTATTTATTATAGATTTTGGATCATATATACTTTTTCAGTTTCTTACACTAGGGAGACAATACGGTATTT
>RJWM01049787.1:0-10979 GCA_004363535.1 Dasyprocta punctata
TTTATAACTTTTGGAATAGTTTCCATATCTCTGCATGTCATACTAAACTTTATTTCTTGAAAATATTACGAACTTTTATAATAAATCATTTAATATATCCATTTTTAAATTTTGCAATCATGGTTATTTTTGTGTGTTTGAAATAATTTATTTTAACTCACTGTGGGTTTTACATTCTTGATCGTTTCCACAGTTGATAATTTTGTCTGAGACAAAGCCTCACTATGTACAACAAACTTGCTTTTAACTTCCAGTATTCTGGTGTCAGTCTCTGAAGTGGTGGGGTCACAGGTGGGTACCAGTATGACCAGCTCATACTTGACAACTTTTTGATTGGATGATGTTTCTGATACATACTATCTTGATGGTAGCTATTTTGCATTTCTGTATATATCCTGTAACTTGTTAAGTGAGCTGAGTGTTTACTTTATGAGAAGGTAAACTTTATGTGTTTGTGAATACTCTGCTAGGTGCACTGAGAATTATTAAGTACTGTGTTTGTTGAGTAGGGATTCTGAATTATTACAGATCTTGTGTAATTTCAAGTAATTGGAAATATATCACTAATTCTGATTAATAGCCTAAAGATAACAGTGTCATAAATAACTCTCCGCAAATTAAAAAAAAAAGTTCCCTCATAAAATAACTAACAATATTCTTTTTAATGAGGTGAGGTTGCTCATACTAAAAAACAAATAAGTAAACCATGGGCAGATAACTTTAGCCCAAAAATGAGGGAAAGACATACCAGACTTCAAAATATATTACAAACCTTCTATTATCACAAAAATGTGCTATTGAAAAGTGACCAGTTATATCAGTGGAAATTAATGCAAACATCTTAAATAGCTATCATATGAATTGGGTTTTGACAATTACCATAAAGAATAAATTATTCAAAAAGTTTTCCTAATGATGTATAGCAATCTGGAAACTGTTCTTTATAGCCTGGTAAATTAAAAAAAATAGATGCAAATTTAAGTACAAGATATTTATAAAACAATAGTAGCAGCAATTATGAAAAATTACAACCTTGCAATAGAGAGCACTTTTCTAATAATGATCAAAGGGCTTTTGGAAGTGAGAGGTGTCTACAACAAAATTAGAGCAGATGAGAATGATAAATGTTGAAACAAAATGAGAATGAAATAAGGAGAGTAAAATTAGTAATTTTCTTAGATTGCAATTGTGGTAAGGATTTGTCCCTTTATTTCAGAAACTTCTGGACATAAGAGTAGGAAAAGACATGAATGCTTAGGAAATTTCAATGTCTTGTTTTTTGAGGTGTTCAGCTAACATGATAATGAATTTTTCTATTTGAGAATTTAATGGTGCACAGATACTTAATTTAATAAGTATTTCACACAAAAGATATTTCAAATAATCAAGTAAATAAGAAAATTAATTGATGTTAAGGTTAATATTAAAAGTGTTTCTTGCCAGGCACAGTGGTACATATCTGTAAGCCCAGCATAAGAAGGCAGAGACAAGAGGATTTCCAGGAGTTCAAGGTCACCTGGTCTAAATAGTGAGATCAAGACTAGCCTGAACTTTGTAGTGAGACTGCATTTGAAAAACAGAAAGCATTGTGAATGGATGTTGAATTTTGTCAAAAGTTCTTACCACCTCTACTAAGACAATCCTGTGATTTTTGCCCTTAGTTCTGTTTATGTAATATATTACATCAATTGATTTGAATGTATTGAACCATCCTTACATCCTTGGGATGAAGCCTTCTTGATCATTGTGTATGGTCTTTTGTATTCTGTTTGCCAGTGTCCTGTTGAGGATTTTTATGTCTCTATTCACTGCAGAGACTGTTTTGTAATAGGCATACAAAGACATTATCTGAACTGGATGGAAGTCTTTTATGACAATCCTGCTCCCAACATCATATTAAATAGGGAAAAACTGAAATCATTCCCTTAAAATCAGGGACAAAACAAGGATGTCACTCAAGCCATTCCTATTTAGTATAATACTTTGAACTTTAGCCAAAACAACCAGGATAGTAAAACAAATAAAAGAGATGTGCATGAAGAGACAATGTCAAAGCAACATTATTTGGATATGACATGAACCTCTACACAGATGACCCAAAAATTCCACCAAAAATTTCCTACTTCTAATATTTAAATTCAGTGCTATAGAAGAATACAAAATCAGCATACACAAAAAATTGGGTTCTGTATATTGACAATGAACTCAATGGGAAAGGAATTAAGAAAACAATGCACAAAGAAAAATTAAATACTACAAATCAACCTAGCCAAGGCAGTGCAAGACCTCTACAGAAAATTTTATAGTAATCTGGAAAAAAAGACTGAAGAGGACACTGAACTATGTAAAGTTACCCCCTGATTCATTCACAGGAAAAATGAATATAGTCAAAATGACCATACTTCCAAAATGACACACAAATTTTAAACCATTCCAATCAAAATACCAACAGTATTCCACGTGGAAATAGATAGAACAACTCTAAAGTGCATTTGGAACCAGAAGGGACCTAGAACAGCAAAAGCAATCCTGGGGAAAAAAAAAGTGAGTTATGATATGTGAATTCACGTTACACCACAAAGGTGCAGTGAGAAAAACAGTATGGCACTGACACAAAAGAGATACATGTATCAACAGAACAGAATAGGGGATGCAGAAACATTTTCTAGCATATTCTTCTCACCGATCTTTGACACTGGAGGAAAAATAGGCTCTTTATTTAAAAGTTATGGGAAAATTGACAATATGCGTGTAGAAAATTGAATCTACACCCATATCTCTCACCACGTACTAGCCTGATATCAAAATGCATTAAAGAACTACTCAAACAGAAAAACTTATAATACTGGAAGAAAAAATAAATAAAACTTTTGAAGACACAGATAAAAGGAAGACTTTTCTCAACAGAACTCCAGTTATGTAAGAAATAATACTGAAAATCAACAAATGAGATTATATAAAATTAAAGTTTTTGCAGAGCAAGGGAAACAACCAACAGAGTGAGGAAACAAAGGCAAAATTAGTTTTCCCACTATTCCTCAGACAGAAAATAATACCTACAATATATAAAGGATTCAAAAAATTAGATTCCCCCAAACAAAAGAAACAAATAGAGAATATTTGCTGTAATTCATTTTACAACTAAAATGTTCACTAATATTTAAGAGCAATAACTATACACTGACATTGAATCTGAGTATTATGACTAATTTATAGTTGTGTAATTTTGTAGTTTGAATATTATGATA
Organism: Dasyprocta punctata; assembly: GCA_004363535.1. Classification (NCBI taxonomy): domain Eukaryota; kingdom Metazoa; phylum Chordata; class Mammalia; order Rodentia; family Dasyproctidae; genus Dasyprocta; species Dasyprocta punctata. The sequence continues at coordinate 3,249 of RJWM01049787.1, forward strand.
AATTATATGATCTTCTCCCTAAAGGTCAGTGATATAAGACACGACATGGATGGAAGCATTTGGCTCTATCGTCTATCAGAAGGTAAATTCTTTTTTTTTTTTTTTTTTTTTTTTTTTTTGTGGCACCGGGGATTGAACTCACAACCTCTTGCCTATCAGACAGGCCCTTAAGTCACTGAGCCAAACTCCCAGCCCTAGTTTTTTTGAGGCAGGGTCGCACGTGTAGCTCAGGCCAGCCTTGCGCTCGCGTTATAGCCCAAGCAGGCCTCGAACTCACAATGCTCCACCTACCTCAGCCTCCCAAGTGCTGGGATTAAAGGCATGCGCCACCACACCTGGCTATCAGAAGGTAAATTCTGAGTGCTGAAGTTATATTGACTGTAAGTCAAGACTAAAGTTTAACTTAAGAACAAACTTATTAAAAAAAAACTGCTACAAGAAACTCAAATTTGAAAAAGAAATTGTCTAAACATAACATGTAGACCAAAGAATTCTCCTGTGCTGTGTATAAACTGGAAAATTCCCAGGGATTCAAGACTTGGGTGAGATTGGAGCAATGCCAACACTCTGATCGAGGGAAGGAGAATCATCTTAGGAAGATGCTCTGCACTGGCACAGAGTTGGCATGAACTCCTAGGCATAGAGAAAGGGCACAGGTCTTAGCGATAGTTCTGAAAGGTACAGGACACTGGAGACAGGAACACCATGCAGCGTTGCTGAAGTAATGACATCAGAGAAACTTTTACTATGTTGAAGAAACTGGAGCCATTTGCAGTAGCTCACTCTTAGGACTCAGTTTGGAAGTTTCTTGCCAAGAAACTGCTAAGTTCAGCAAGTGGTCATAAGGGAGCTGATAAACAACAGTGCAGTTTAGTGTGAAACTGTGCTGGCAGCAAACTTTCTGAATAATTACAGCATTGACTCAGTCTAGGTTACCAAGAGACCGCGTTGGAAGACGGTGTTGGCTTAACATATCCCCCGGGGAATGCACACTTGTTTCCCTCGCTTCATGAAGCACAGGCAGGTGCTCACATGCAAAGTGCAGCCGGTATGAAGAACACATCATAGTCAGCAGAGCTCATGATCCCAACAAATGACACCCTGAAAAAAAACATTTGACACATAAACCTCTACACAGTTTTTAATAAGTTGAAATGGGTTTTTTAATTCAGAAATAAAATGAAAATTGCAAAGCACGTTAATTGTATTTTCTACCACTCCCAGGGGCCCCTCCCATTTGATGAATTATAGCAAAGATCATCACCATGCCAACCACTGGAAATAGGTTTCCAAACACCAGTTCCCTGCACCTAAGGATGAAATTCCTACCAGTCACCTGAGCAGTGAGACAGAATCCTCACAGATGCCAGCAAGGGGCAGTAGAAGCCTAGAATTCATGGCAAGCACTTTGTCCAAGCTCAGACTTGTCCATGGGAGAAGGAATCTTATCTGTTTATCTCGCGTTGCACTGCAGCTGAGGAACTTCAAAAGGTTTTTTTCTAAGTTTTACGTTGCAGAGGTTATTTAACTAGCTATGCAGACAAGTTGTAGGATCCCTGCTCCAGGAGGAAAGCCCAATAGTTGAGGATAGTGTTTTTATCTGAAGATGTTGCATCTCAGTGCATTGCAGTTATTCTGAAAACTGCAAGCATGAAAAGGACAGAGAAAGGCACAGGCCACCCAGAAAGGGTGATTTTGCAGCTGTAATTTGAATAGAAGCCTTTTTGAACTCTTGATTACATGAAATTTCTTATAGTATGAAGTAACTGCAGACAGAATCTGCCATTCAAAGTTACCTTGTACGATCAGGGCTCATACTTCTGGAAGTTCTATTTGCTGGGCAGAATAAAGATGATACATTTCATTTTCCAAACAGGAGATCTTTTTGTACTTAGGAAGACTTTTGACATCACCATATACTGCAGGAAACATTCTTAAATTTTATACCATATTCTAAAATTTTTGACATTATCCAACTGCTAATTTCTGCAAGACATTTATGGTAGAGGTATGTAAGGACAGATGGAAATATTCTTTGCAAATATAGAAGCATAATTATATGTGAAATCTAACTTTCAAGGTTATATATTTTAATAATACTTAATAAAAATTGTTACACCTCAAAGAAATTCTCATCCTGCCACAGGACATTAGTGTATTGTATTGTAGTGTTGAAGAAGTCTTATTTCAAATATGAATCAGAAAAACTGACTAAAGTTGACATTAAAAACATAACTCTGGATTGTTTTGTGGATTACATATTTGTTTCCAACTAAAACAAACACAAAATAGAATACTAGCAAATTTAATTCTTTTCTCACAGTGTAGAAGATATTATGTTAGTCAGAGATATCCCAGGGCTCTCCTCTTTTGGCACATAGATTGTATGTCATGGACCTCTTGTGAACATATATATTATTTAATAAAGCCAAATATTTGAACAACATGCATTGCAGTAGTTGCAACTCTGGGAGACATATGCAAAAATGTCCATCATGAACTGTTCAATGGAGTGAAGTATTCACTGTAAGCCAGGCGTGGTGGCGCACGCCTTTAATCCCAGCACTCAGGAGGTTGAGGTAGGTGGAGAGTTGTGAGTTCAAGGCCCGCTTGAGCTACAATGCGAGCACAAGACCAGCCTGAGGTACATAGTGCGACCCTGCCTCAACAAACCAGGGCTGGGAGTTTGGCTCAGTGGCTTAAGTGCCTGTCTGGCAGGTGAGAAGCTGTGTGTTCAATCCCCAGTGCTATAAAAAAAATTCACTGATTAGGATTAAGCAACTTTTGAAATAGTTCCATAATGGAATACAATATAGGAGTTATAGCAGTGAAAAAGATACTAGGACTATATATAACAATGTGCCAAATTTATTAGCTTAATTTTGATTTTAAAAAGTCATAACTAAGGTTACTACATAGTGCACTAAATTACTTAAAATTCAAAACCTGACAAAATTATAAGTATACACATAGGGCAAAGATATTTTCTCTTTATAGAAGCAGAAAATTATATACATTTAAAAAGTCAGGATAGTGTTTCCTCTTGCAAGTGTGAAGATAGGTAAAATGTAATTTTAATTATTGGTATTATTTTATCCTTGACATGAGTAGTACATTTATATATATTTCAAAATATATTTTTTGGTACCAGGGATCAGATTCACAACCTCGCGCCTGCCAGGAGGGTGCTTACATCACTGAGCTAAACCCCTGACTAAATTTATATTTTCGTATTCTTTAAATAATTTTAGAAAGCAGTAATATAAAGTAAAATTTAAAATGGTGCTGAAATGGTTTGGAAATATGTGAATTCTACATTGATAAATTTACTGTAAGGAGAAAGTTCTATGTGCTACTGAAGAGATAATTTTGCTCTAATTTCAAAAACAAACAAACAAACCAAAAAAAAAATGGAGCAAACCCAGATAACACAAAGGTCACCTAAGGTCCTAGGAAAACAGTAACAATATAAATGCAGAGTCAGAACAAGCAAAGAACTTTTATTTATTTATTTATTTATTTATTTTTTTTGCGGCACCAGGGATCGAATTCACAACCTCGCGCCTGTCAGACAGGCACTTAAGTCACTGAACCAAACTCCTGGCCCTGGTTTTTTGAGGCAGGGTCGCACTGTGTAGCTCAGGCTGGCCTTGCGCTCACGTTGTAGTCGAAGCCAGCCTCGAACTCACAACTCTCTTCCTACCTCAGCCTCCCAAGTGCTGGGATTAAAGGCGTGCACCACCACGCTTCGCTCTGCAAAGAACTTTTAGATATCAGATCAGAAATCAATGAAATGGAGATCAAAATATCAATAAAAATAATCAGTGTATTAGAGAGGCGGTTCTTTGAAAGAACAACCAAAATTGACAAACCCTCATCCAAGCTAACAAAAAAGGTAACAAAAGAGATAAATGAATACAATTAGGAATGGAAACACTGAAATCACAGTGGACTTTGCCAGATTCCACTTGATTATTAGCAACTGTGTCACAAACCTCTACATTAATAAACAGGAACAATCAGAAATAACAGTTTTCTAAAGATATGAGTTTAAAAAACTGAACCAAGAAGATTTAAAAATCCTGAATAATTCAGTAACAGGCAGTGAATTGAAGTAGTAATAAAATACCTAACAACTAAGGAATGCTCCAGACTTCATGATTTCATTGCTGAATGCTGCAATAATTTCAGGGAAGGTCCAACACCAATATTCTTCAAACTCTTTAATGAAATTGAAAGGAAAGGGGTACTCTAAAAGTCATTCCTACCCTGATCACAAAACCAGAGAAAGATTTAACCAAAATGGAGAACTACAGGTCAACGTCTCAAATGAACATAGACACAAAATTCTTCAACAAGATATTGGCAAACAACACAAATCATCAGGAGGATCATACACCATGACTAAGTAGGCTTCAAGGATGTAAGAGTGGTTCAACATACATAAATCAATAAATGTAATCTATTACATAAAGAGAAACAAAAAAATTTACATGGTCTTTTCAATAGACACAAAAAAAGCCTTTGACAAATCCAACATCCATTTATAATAAAATAGAAACTATATATGCAGAAGAAAATAGAGAAGGAACTTAATCTGAATCTGATAAAAGCCATTTGTGAGAAACCAACTGTCATCATCACAGTAAATATGGAGAAACTGAAAGCTTTAAAATAAGGAACAAGACAAGGATGTTACTATCACCACTCCTGTTCAACATAGTCCTAAAAATGTTTTTCAGAGTGATTAAACAAAAGAAAGAAATAAAAGTGACAAATAAATGAAAGAATAAACTAAAAGTGTCATTATTTGCAGTGAAAATGACTCTGCACATAGAAGACCCAAAAAATTCCACAAAAATCTTCTAGAAATAATGACCAAATTCAGAAATGTATCAGGATACAAAATCTACACTCAAAACTCAAGTGCTTTCCTGTACACTGATAATGAACTCACCGAGAAAGAAAATTAGGATAACAGATCCATTCACAGTAGCATCAGAAAATTAAATACCTAGGAATTAATGTAACTAAGATCTCTACAGTGAAAATTACATAACTCTGAAAGAGGAGATCAAAGAGGACATCAGAAAATGGAAAGATGATCAACCTCTCAGGTAGACAGAGCCATTATTTTCATTTTGAATTAGAGAGTTTTTTTTTAATGAGAAGGGAAACAAAATGATAGGCATGGGAGGGAGGAGAGGGAATGAATATTAAAGAAAAATAATTGCAAGGAAATTTGGGAATAGAAGCTTTGCAAATGGAAAGGGTCCAAGGGTAGGAAGGAACAGGGAGGGATGGCAGTAGTAGAGGATATAAAAAGAATTATATATTTTATGTAAATGTACCAATTCCCATTGATAAGTATAATCAGTAAGTATTCCAAACATGTACTAATAAAATTTTTATTCTTAGAACTTATTCTTTCTGCTTATTGACTATTATTTTCTTTGGTATTGGCCTTGTGCACTTGAGCTAAAATTATAAGCAAGAGTCCTGGCACTATACTTTCAGAAACTCTATTAGGTAAAATAAGGAAGATTTCTCTCAGAAGTCTTAACAGTAATTTTAAATTTGGATTTATTTGCCAATATACACTTAATTCAATCATTAGACCCCATGGATAGTCATGTTTTCTGATTAACCTGTCAAGACCCATATTTTTATGCTTGGAAAATTATACTACACAAATCTTACACCCCAAAATGGAAATACTTGGGTTATTTGAAAGTTTTCAGTTACTCAAAGTAGAAAAACGAACTCATGTTAGAGAGAAGTAGAGACTAAGACACTTTTCGCAACCTGAAGGTTGTATCAGTATGACCCTGCTCTCTGTACAGATATCAGTATTAAGCTTACTAAATGCACAACCTGGGAACTGTGTTTAACTTCTATGAGTTTCAGTTCCTCTCGTATGAAGCTTTATTTTAAACACCTACTTCATGAAAGAGTTATGTAGATTAAAAGATAGAACTTACATAAAATGATAAATATGGAACCTATTATATGAAGGATATACAGTAAATCCTTGGAGAAGTATTTTTCATAAAAATATTTTTCCTTAAGTGCCTTTTTCCCTATTGTGAATTACTCAAAGAAATGTAAGTGAATTTAAACAAAATATAATACACAGGGCTTAGGATGCATATTAATGCTTAGGACACTTTTTAAAAATCTGGAGGTCTTAAAAGGAAATGTCTGTAAGCCACAGAATAGAACTTCGCTACCTTCTGGAGAATATATGTGCAAATCAATTACAAGTATATTACAGGAGATAGAATACTTTTTTCCTTGGAGCAGAAAGTGGCAATTTTGGGCACTGAGTAGGGGCAGAGTTACTCCTTGTGATTCAATGATTTTTTTTTACAGATGATGCTATCTCCCACGTTTCCTCTGCACTCTGCTTTTATTATACTCAACTTCTCTTTCCCTGGTACCTTTGGTGGGCTGGAGGACATCTCCACACCCTTGTTTCTACCTGATTCCTCCATACAAAGAGGATTGACTTGATATTCTTCTAGGTTAAGTAGATAAACCAAAGTTAATTTTGATACAATCTTTAGGATGTTTCTAGTTAGCAAAAGAAGAGAGCCTTTAGGGAATAGCACTGCTTAGGATGTTCAAATGTTAGATGACTGTGTGCTACAGTATTCCTTCTGGGAGGCAGGAAGAATATTTTTTTCACAGTATTCTAATGGGAAAGTTGCTATCAAAAGGGCATAGACAGATGAAGCTAATGTAGACAGTCCTCTGACAGGTAAGTCATTCCACATTTGTCAGTTCAGTGATGCATCATTACCGAAGAATTCAACAGAATTTCAAGTGATTTCTATGTGTTTTTTGAGTATTCTGCTTTCCACACCCTTTTATGTTCTAAGCTGCTTGATATTTGGATAGCATAATAATGTTACGCTTACTGTCTTATTACACTATAAAGGTATCAATCTTCTCTTCAGGATGTTTAGCAACTGAGGTTTGGAGATCAAAAACTAAAAAAGATAGATAGGCAAGAAGAACAACCAGTATTTTGCCTGCAGCCCTCTGAGGTCATTGAGGACCCAGGATATGAGAACCTCTGTAGTGACAGCCCGTAACTCTGAGTCCCTAGTCTTGTGAGACTATGGGACTACAGAGGAAAGTGATTTCTGATATGCAGTGTGCCCAAGGAGAGTCACCAGGAGAAAAAAAATCCCCCAAGCATTCACAAAAAACAGCTTGGTCAAGCAATGGCCATGACTCATCCCAATATCTGACACTGTCAAGAACCAAGAGGTTCTATACATGGTTTGAAGACAAGTCCTGAAGAGACTTAACAGACCTTGATAGATGGCAAGAGGTAAATTTTAATTAGTACACGTCTCAATTTAACTTGGTCTTAAACATCCACCAGAAAAATATAATCAAAAGATATATAAAAAATCATAAGTTAGGAGCACTTGCTTTGTGCTGGAAAAATACTGTTACTTTGTTAATCAATCAGGTATTGTAATGGGTAAAGTAAAAAAGTCTGTGAATATATTGGCTGTAATACCAAGGTGACTTCTCACCAAGATTTTTCTATCTGGTCTTCCTTAGGATGTTGCACCCCCTATCTCATCTCCTTGGCAGGACCCCTCATACTACTTGTTATTGTTTTACCTATAACTCCTCATCTATTTAAACTTTTTTCAAGATTTTCTTCAATCCAGTTTGTAGGCTTTCACCACCAGAGAGCTTCTTGCCCTGGCT
>RJWM01049788.1:0-10986 GCA_004363535.1 Dasyprocta punctata
CTATGCAGTTTAGGCTGGCTTTGAACTCACTTTATAGCCCAGGCTGGTCTCGAACCTCAGCCTCCTGAGTGATGGGATTCCAGGCATGCACCACCATACCTGGCTTGGTTGATTTCTTGATCAACCCATCCTGTCCTTTGTCTCTTCATTTTGTTGGTGATTTCCTTTGATGTGCAAAAGCTTTTTAATGTAATGTAATCCCATTTGTTGACTCTTGGTATTATTTCTTGTGCAATCAGTACTTTTTCAGAAAGTCTTTGCCTACACCTATGTCTTCAAAAATTTTGCCTATTTTGTCTTCCATCTGTTTTATTTTATTTATTTATTTTTTTTGGCACCAGGCATCGAACTCATGATCTTGTGCTTGCCAGGCAGACACTGTGCCGTTGAGCTATATCCCTGGCCCTACTTTCCATCTGCTTTAATGTTGAGATCTTAGATCCATTTTAATATTAGCAGATGGTAGGAGATAGGTGTCTAACTTCAATCTTCGGCATGTGGATAGACATTTTTCTTAGCACTATTTGTTAAAGAGGCTAGCTTTCCTATAGTGAAGGAATGATTTAGCCCCTTTGTCAAACTGTGACTGAGTGTGCCTGGAGTTGTTTATATATCTTCTATTCTGTTTCATTGATTTACAAGTATTTTCTTTCTTTCTTTTTTCTTTTCTTTTCTTTTTTTCTTTTTTTTCCAATGTCATGCTGTTTTTATAACTATATTTTTGTAGTATAACTTGAGATCTGGGATTGTAATGCCCCCTTGCCTTGCCCTTGTTACCCAGAATTGCTTTTGCTATTCTAGATCTCTCCTGGTTGCATATGAATTTTAGGGTTGCTTTCTCTAGTTCTGTAAGAAATGCTATTGGTATTTTGATTGATATTGCATTAAATGTATATAATAGTTTCGGAAGTATGTCCATTTTGGCTATATTGATTCTGCCTATCCAGGAGCAGGGGATATCTTTCCATTTTTAATTTTTTTTAACTTTTTTCATTATTTTATTTTATTTTGGAGACAGAGTCTCACCATGTAGTTCAGACTGGCCTTGAACTCACTATGTAGCCCAGCGGGGGGCCTCAAACTTGCAGCAGTACTACTGCCTCAGTCTCCCGAGTGCTGGGACTACAGGCATGCAGCGCCACACATTTTCTGATAGCCTCTTCAGTCTCTGTGTTCAGAGTACTGTAGTTTCACTTTCTTGGTTAGGTTAATTCCTAAGTATTTCATTTTTCTTGGTGCTATTATGAATGGTACTATTTCCTTAATGTCCCTCTCAGTTTGTTATTGGTATATAGAAATGCTATTGATATTTTAGTCTTGTCTTAGTTACATTTTTCTCATTGTTGAGGCAAAATACTTGATGCCCAAAATTAGGGAAGAAAAGGTTTATTTAGCTTACAGTTTTTGGAGGTTTCAGTCCATACTCAGCTGGCCCCAAGGCAGGGTGGCATGGCTGAGGGGCAACTGTTCATGGTGGCCACAAGAGGCAAGAGCGAAAGTGCAAAAGGGGCTAAGCACGCTTCCTTCCCTCCCTTATATTGTATACTAGCTCCCCGCCCCTGGGCGGGTGCAGCATTCACACCAACAATCCCAGCACTGAACAATGAGCACAAATGCTAGACTCAGCCACCTCTATGACTGCATGAGGCTTTAGAGGGACATTTAAACAAACCACCAACAAGTGTTAACTTTATATCCTTTTTTAAACTTCTTGTTTATTGTGTTCTGTTTATTCTCAATGGGTGCTTTTTCCTCCAAGTAAATAGAGTAGGTGTAAATATCTATAATGAGTAAATTTATTATCCTACAAAAATCATTGTCTAGAAATGTGGGAATACAAAACAAGATATTTGCAGTCAGGTGTCTGGTGGTCAACAGCCAGTGTAATATATACAGGGAGAAATCAGAGATTCCAAACCCATGTGACAAATTATTCCTAACAGATGTTAAAGCTCTTAACCCAATGGTTTGTGTTTTTAAGCAAATTGCAGAGGATTAGGGATTTATCATTAACACTGATTTATTGTCCCTGAATTTAACTTTATATCCTGCTATACTTCTGAATCTGGTTATTAGTTCTAGGAGTCTTAGTGGACTTTTTGGGATCTTCTATGCAGAGGATCATGTTGTCTGCAAATAATGATAATTTAATTTCTTTCTCTACCTATATCCCTTTTATTTCTCATCTGATTGCTCTAGTAGTGTTTCGAGAACTATGTGTTAGCATGGCTTGTGCTGGCCAGCGTGCCATGTTGTTTTTTTTTTCCCCAACTATTATTTATGTTACTATGCTTAAGTTACACGGAAAAAGACAACCAAGCAGTTCTGTCCCATTTCAGAAAGTTTCCAATCAGCACCAATTATGTGGTGACAAGGAACTAGGAATGGTGGTATCTTTGGGTCAAGACTGACAAGGAAGAATGGGCTCTGGAGCTATGGTTCATCTCCAACAAGAACATGGCACGCTGGCCAGCACAAGCCATGCTAACACTGAGCCTTTAGCGCTGGACACAGATTCAGATCTCTTCTCTGAAGTTAGCATATGAAGTGAAATAACTGGGTTTTAAAAAACTGTTTTAAAACGAAGCCCAAATAAGTTTAAAAACCATGCTCTTGACATATTCTCCGTCCAAAATTTATATAAAACACACTTTTCCACTCTAATAGCCCAGATTTTTTCCTCATGTAGCCCACCATGTAGCTGCAGGTAGACTCTTCTGCCTTACAATGTAAACAGAGGAAAAAAAGTTAACAGCATCTGCATAATACTCTCTACATACTGCTGTTAGATGGAAAATACAAAATTAAAAAGAAAGATTTCATCTTAGATTCTCACAACCTCTTGTTCTACAGTTCATGAATCCAACTCTGATGCTAAAGTGACAGTGTATGTAAGTAGATTTTTGTTTTCAGTGAAGGAGACCTGGGTAAAGATTGATTTCTCTCTTTTTCTTCAAGAATTATCAGACAGTACATGCTCTTCAAAGCCCTTGCTCTCTCGAACTAGAGCACATTCCGGGAGTACATGGCCTTCCTTATAATGCTGGCTATCTTCAGTGGCAAACTAATAGATCCATCCCAGTTTGCTATTGCAGTTGTTGCAGCTCACATCTTGAACCATGGGGCAGCCAGTGAGCGTGACCCAATCTTGAGCTTCACTGTACTGCAGGTTAACTACCTTGTTAGAAAGAAATGCTCTACCGGTGATGCCTGTGAATCAAGTAGAGATGAGTTCTGAGCGGTTGATCAGGATTGTATCACAGTTTGCACACGAAAACAGTTGAGTACCACCAATATGATCAAGGAAAGCTGAAGTTGTGAAAACCTGCTGCCAGCAGCAATTCTTTCCACAGCTGAGACAAAGCCCCTAAGCCACCAGACTCCAGTTTTCAAGACATTTATATTTGTAATCCCATAGAAAAGTTACTGGAATTCTATTGAGTTAATACCAATCTACCACTTCCAGTGCAACCCACCATGAGAACAAAGACACTGAGACATGTTTATAGTTATGGGGAGCCAAGGGGATCCTAAGTCCAGCCTAGATAGTGCTTCATGGGAACAAAGGCCTTGACCCAGGGCCCAACCTGGATTTTATTAACTGATGAAGAAGGGAGTGGCTTGAGGATGAGTGACTGAGAAAGGAGGGAAGTACGTGAGTGCTATGAGTTGGGCTAGATAGGTGGCCTGAGATCACCTCTGCAATATGCAGAGAGAAGCATAAGAAGAAACGGTAATCTGCCAAACACAGTTGAGGCAGTGTCCAATGTTTTGGGGTGGTGCTTCAGTTCTGATGAGTAAACTTTTCTGCCCTGAGACGTCAGAGCCTCTTATCTCAAGGCTGGATCGAAGTTGACAGCACGGAGAGGTGGCTCTTCATCCCGCCCAACTCAAGCATGATTTTTGGGAGTCACTGTAGGGAAACAGCAACTGTCGCCTAGCTCCAAAGATTATGCATCAGCACCTCAGCCAGCCCTATTTGCATTGCTTAGAGACAACTGAAGGGATAAAGAAATGGCCTATTCAGCTCTGTACATATCAGTACATGGAAGGGCTGCCTGGCAGGCTCGAGGTTGTGAGTTCGATCCCCGGTGCCACACACACACACACACACACACAACTTCACTCATATCAGTACATGGAGATAGGGCCAGGTTCAGCCGAAATGGAGATAATTGCTCTTTATTCAAGGAGAATCATCCAGGTGGTCCTCCACATCTTAGTACTGCTTTCATTGTGTCCCATAGATTGAAGTATGTCATACTGACCTTACTGATTGCAGCAACTGTCTAATTTCATCTGTGACCCATTTACTGTTCAGGAGGGTATTACTTACCTTCCATGTATTTGCATCCTTTCTGTGGTGTCTTCTGTCACTGATTTCTAGTCTCACTGCACTATGGTCCAGTAATATATATGGAATAATCTCAGTTCTTTTGCATTTACTTAAGCATGCCGTATGGGTTAGTATGTGGTCTATTTTTGGAAAAAAGTTCCACATGATGCTGAAAAGAATGTGTACTCTGTTGTTGGGTGGAACACTTTGTAAATATCTATTAAGTTTATTCAGTGGCTTGGTTCAGCTCTGGTTTTTTTTGGTTTTTTTTTTTGTTTTTTTTTTTGTGGCACCTGGGATTGAACTCAAAACCTCGTACCTGCCAGGGCAGGTACCTAAGCCACTGAGCCAAACTCCCGCACTGGTTTTTTGAGGCAGGGTTGCGCTCACGTTGTTGCCCAAGCCAGCCTTGAACTCACAACGCTCCTCCTACCTCAGCCTCCCAAGTGCTGGGATTAAAGGCGTGCACCACCACGCCCGGCAGCTCTGATATTTCTTTGTTGATTTTTTTTGCCTAGTCGATCTGCCCATTTGTGACAGTGGGGTATTGAGAGCCCCCATTACAATTGTATTGGTGTTCATCTGATTTTTCGTATCTATTAGTGTTTGTTTTATGAAACTGAGTGCTCTGGTATTTGGCGAGTATATGTTTATACAGATATTCCTCATTTATGACCTAGCTGTTTAGTGACTATTTTGACCGTTCAGACTTAACAACTGAGGTGTGCCATTTGGACTTATGATCTGACACTACTGAGTCTTAGGATCTGCACTTGGACTTACAATGCAGGAATGTGAGTGGCCATGCAGTCTTATTCTACAGTACAGTACTGTAATATTTGATGATTGTACCATATAGTATAATACTGTAGTTTTATGTTCTGTGATATATTATCATACTGCATGTAAGAGTTCTACAAATAAGGGCAAAGTCATCACATTGGAGTTTCTTTTGACCATTTCTTTGTTCTGAATATTATAATGTACCTACTTGTGACAGCAAGGAGTCCCATATATATGGCCACAGAAATTTGAGGTTCAGATCCACACCAACGAAGAGCCACACAGTGATTTTAAAAAGCTGAAAGTAAGTTTATTATAAAAGTATATGAGCATAGTCACATAATATGTTGCCACACAAGGAGGCAGGAGACAGCAAGCACCAAGTATGAAGGGGGATTCTCTGGTGAGGGAGCTTGGGCGAGACAGCCTTCAGCAGGTGAGAAAATGCCATGCTGCACCCAGTTTGTTAGTTTCTTAAGTCCTGTGTTCAGACAAAAGTGACTGGGTGCCCACAGACCTGCATGGCTGAAAGGATTCGTTCCCAGTCTTAGCTAGAGCCTGGGAATGGTCAGTCTTCAGGTGTTAACAGTTATTTCTATACAGTCTCAGGATTCAGCTTCCCTGCAGAAAGGCACGTAGCCAAGGTCATTTCAGCAAACACCTGTAATTTGCTGAGTCTCATTATTTTTGAACCTTTCTCTGACAGTACTATATATAGTGCCTCACTTAGCAACCCAGTTGCAGGCCTAGAACTCAGTTGTTAAACAAGGAATATCTGTAATTGTTAACTTTCTGTGGAACTGTTTCCTTAACTGATATGCATTGACCTTCTTTATCTCCTCTGATCAGTCTTAGCTTGAAACCATTTTATTTGGAAGTAGTGTAGCAATTCCTACTTTTTTCTAAATTCCTATTGCATGAAGTATTGTTTTCCACCCTTTGATTTTTCATCTGTATTTTTTTGCATGAAATATGTTTATTGTGTATTGCATATTGTAGAGTTTTGTTTCTTGACACATTCTGTGAGTCTGTGTCTTGACTCAGAAATTCGGACTATTCACACTGAGAGTTATTACTTAGAGGTATTGACTAATTCCTGCTTTCCGTTGTTTTCCTGTTGCTGATTTTCTCATTTTTCCCATTCTGCTTAGCTGCTCATCCCATGAGGTGTGTTCATTCTTTTTGATGTATTGGCATTGTTGGCTTCATTGTCTTTAAGATAGCCTTAAATATTTTTTGTAATGCTGATTTGGTGGTCATGAATTTCTTGAAGTTCTTCTTTTTGTGAAAATACCTCACCTGTCCATCAAATTTATTTTATTTTATTTTACTATTTTTGTCCATCCATCAACTTTAAAAGAGTTTTGCCAGATAGATAAGTTGAGATTAGAAGTTGTTATCTTTTAGGACTTGGAGCAGTTCACTCCAAGCCCTCCTGATCTTTAAAGTTTATGAAAAAATGGAAACAAAGCTTTATAAATGGAGAAGAGAGGAGGGGTTGAAGGAAGGGTAGGGGAATGGGAAAAATAAAGATTGTATAGAGAAGTCTGCATTGATCCTTATTGCTTTACCTCTATATGTGATATGTTCTTTTTCTCTAGCAGCTTGCAAAATTTTGTCCCTGTGATGGATTCTGGAATTTTAAGTATAATGTGGCATGAAGAGGTTCTCTTTTGGTCATAGCTATTTGGGGTTCTATATGCCTCACTTATCTATATGTTTATTTCTTTTCCTGTATTTTGTGGACAGGTTTTTTATGCCATTTGTGTAATTTTCTGATTTTTCACTTATTCCAGTATTCTTAGATTAGTATTTTTTCATCATCTAGCAGTTTTTGAATCTATTTTTCATGCTCTTTTATTGTTTTCAAAGTGTATTTGAGTACTTAGTCTTTGGTGGCATCATTTTCTTCTAGATCTGAGATTCTGACCTCACATTGACTAGTTCTACTGCATATACTTTCAATGTGATTTTTAATCTCAGATTTCTTATTGAAACCTTTACAGGGACTCTAATTCTTTGGTCAACTGGTCATTCATGCTTTGTATTGTTTTGTTTAGCTCTTCTAGCTTTTTATTAGTGTTTTCTGAAAGCTCCTGCATTTTTTAGTTATTACTTCCATTATCTGTTTAGTCATATCTTCTCTTATCCCACTCAGTACTTCTGTGAGGCTTTCTAACCTCCTCTGCTATCCTTTCAGTCAACTGAGGGGCATAGCTTGTAGTCTTCTGCCCTTTGGTAGCCCCTGGATTGGTTTCACGGGAATTGAGAGTTTTGTGAGGCATTTTGTTACTTTTTCTTGTCACTTGTCTATTGTTTTTGTTTACACTTGTTTTACTTTGTGCTGGGGTTTGTGAATGGTTATAGCCTAAGAATTTTATTACCAGTATAGACATCTCTTCAGTTGCTTTTCATTGATGTACTTTGGGCGTGGCTAACTATAATCCTTTGCCACAGCCCCAGGATCCACCAGCCTTGATTGGAGAAGTTAGGATGAAATGTAATTAGCCTAGCATCCAGGTTCTCTAGGGACATGCTCTAGTGCTGCATTTGTAATGTCACAGAGGTAATCTGAGAATTGACTTACAGAAAGATAGTAGCAAATATGTGACCCTATTAATATCAAGTGAATCAGCTACAGTAGTATTGCCTGAGATAAATTAGATATTAATAAACCAAAAGTCCCAATTACATACCACCCCTAACCCTAGAAAGTCAGCAATTGTGATGTAAACATTAATGCCCTCCAGTTACGGACTTACTGCTAATATGAATTTTTTTTTTTTGTACTGTGGGTTGAACTCATGACCTCATGCTTGCCAAGCAGGCGCTTATGCCACTGAGCTTAATCCCCAGCTTATAGCTAATATGTACTAAATGCAACAATTATATCTTCTCTACTGGTAGAAAACAATTCATCAGTAATTTTGCAGTGAAGTATTAAAAAACAATGACTTTTAGTTATACTATTGAAAATACAGGATTTGGAGGTGGGATTTTACAAAGAAAAACTTTAAAACCTTAAACTCTGATATAAGAAGGAGAGAAAAGTCATACAAGGGATCTTATTGGGGAGTAGAAAGCTGTAGAGCTAGATAAAGGTAGGACAAAAACTGTTAAGACAGAGAAACTAAAAGAAAAGGGGAAAAAAGAATTATATAGAGAGTGAAATAAAGAAATGCTTAAAAGGAGAACAATTAGAAGAAGAGGAAAAAACATGAGCAAGGCTGGCCTGAACTACATAGTGTGACCCTGCCTCAAAGAAAATAGGACTGGGAGTTTGGCTTAATAGCTTAAGCACCTGAGCCTGCTTGGCAGGCATGAGGTTGTGAGTTTGATCCCTGGTAAGAAAAAAAAAAAAAAAACACAGAAGAAAAAGAGATTAGAAGCAAGGCAGGGGATAGAGCAATGTTACCCAAGCCCCAGGAAACTGGTGAAGAGAAAGAGAAAAAAAATTTTTGCACTAAAAATATATTCATACTTAGAAAAACAAAAAGGGAGGAGAGGCCAACCAACTAAACAAACAAAAAAGAATTTTTGTGACTTCAAATGTGTTTATCTTCCAAGGTGCAGTCTTAGGGCAAATGTCAATGAAAGTGTCACCACTGTCACTGGAAGACAAAGAAGGGGGTTCAAGACCAGATCCGTGCAGGACACAGCCACCAAAGAGCTGACAGGCAGCCAGCATGGTGGGAGCTGGGGGTGCTGGCCTCAGGGCTTGCAGATTCAAGCAGGTTCGGGCTGACCTTGGCCTCTGGTCATGGGAGCGGAGCCTGGATCCTTCAGCTTTAAACACCCTGTGTGTCTCTTGCTGACCTGACCACAGATGTCTTCTGTAGCTGACCCTTACCCAGCCCCATGGGGTAAAGCTGGGAGACCTGAAATTAAGCAGCCTGCAGCTGCCCCAAGTCTGGACTCACTCTGCCCCCTCTCTGGTATGCGTCCGAGCACTCACTTCAGGGGGTGCAGCAGGTGCCTGGGTGGCAGCCACTCACGGCATCCGCTGATCCTGATCCATCCACAGCTGTGTTGTAAGTTAGAAGCCAGAGAGAAAGTACAGATGACCCTTTCCTTTTTCTGCGCTGTGTTCTGTCTCTTCAGTTTTTCCATGGGCCACAACTTTCCTGTCATATCCCTCCTGGGTCCAGGACTCTACCTCCTTCCTTTGCTTCCCCAAGTTATGAACTTTCAGTGTCTGAATTCTGAATCCTGGAAAAGCTGATCTCTTGCTGCTCCCCTCACCTACGCCTCACCACCATCTTCCGAGAAGTCCTCCTTTGTCTTCGAGTCCAGCTGTTAGCCGGCAGGTGCCACACGCCTGTGATCCCAGCTATTCAGGAGGCTGAGGTAGTAGGAGTGTAAGTTTGAGGCCAGCCCGGGCTACAGACTTGAGACCCTGTTTTGAAATAAAAATTGAAAATACAAAGGGGGCTGGCGACACAGCTCAGTGGCAGAGTGATTGCCTAGCAGGCGTGAAGCCCTGGGTTCCGTCTCTCTCCCAAACAGCAGGTCTAATTGCTCATTGCGATCATGCATGCAGTAAGTGTTTTATTCCAGGACACATTTTAATTATAGTTTTTAAGATGCATTCTATTGCATTGATTTGATTTCCTTTCCCAGAACTCTTATTTTATTTTTTTGAGACAGGGTCTCACTATGTAGCCTTGGTTGGCCTTGAGCTCTCCGAGGTCCTCCTATCTCAGCCTCATAAGTGCTGGGTTTACCAGTTTCAGAGCTCCATTTTAATATATATCAGAATTTCTTTGTCTGTATTTCCTATATGTTATATTCTCTCAAATTCTTTGTTTCTATCTGATTTTTTTTTTTGTCACTACACTTTATATGGTGTGGGCATATTATTTCATCTAGTTTACTCTTTATTTCTAAAATGCTTTCTTTGACTGGGAGTGGTGGCACACACTGTAATCTCAGCACTTGACACTGGTCCAGGTTTTTTGAGACCATCTCTAAAAAAAAAAGAAATAATAATAATAATAAATGAGTTTTTCTTCCTTTTCCCAATTCTTTTCAAAGTTTTATCAGTTCTTTATCCATCTCGTCATTTAGCCAGGTTATTTCTTGCCTTTTCTATTTCTGCTATATGGCGCTCTCTCAGTTTCTGGACTTCTCAGTTGCGTTTAGCTGAACTGGTCACATGGGACTCTTACCCGCTTCTTCCTTCTTTCTTTTACTAGTCCATGTTTGGAGTCCGTAAGGACCGCGTGCCCTGTCTGGAGTCGGTGCATGGACAAAACACAGCTGAGTGCATTTTTCATCCCCTTCCCTCACTTCCCGCTTCGTCTCTTGATCCCATTTCCTCTTGAGGAAGAGCTGTCCCCCTGCTTCCTGTTATCTTTTATTTTGCTCTTTCTTTATATGTGAGTTTCTTATATAAGAGAAACCACGTGATATGATCAGTTCCTTCTCCTTTGAGGCCATTGTGGGGGTGCCCCATCCGCTGTTACCCGGTTACTCATTTGTAGACTTTCTCCTTTGGCGCTTTTGTAAACAGATGGCTTTGTTGTGCTTTAGGATGACTGGTAGGGGGCTCTTGTTCTGCTGCTCCTTCGGGGCTTACTGGCCCTGAGCGCCCCCTCTGGACACCAATACCCCTGTTCCCTGAACCTTCTGTCTCCTCCTCCCATTTCCTCCCTGTCCAGTTTGGCTCCTACCACAAGCAGCTTTGCGCTGCACAAGCCCCTGTCCTTCTGGGAGGACTTGGCGGGCTACTGCTGAGATCCCTCAGACCTCACACGGGCTCCTCAGTGCTTCGTCATCACCCGCAAGTCAGCACCTGTGGGCCTCTGTTCCACAAGGGCTCAGGGTAGAGCAGGGCCCCCTCTATGAAGGTGGTCACTTCTTGGAGA
>RJWM01049789.1:0-10988 GCA_004363535.1 Dasyprocta punctata
GTGCCCTCGCAGGAAGACTGGAGCTCAGCAGAATGGGCAAACTTCCTTCTTACCCTTTTTATTCCATTGAGGCCATCAGCCTATTGGTTGATGCCACTCACATCTGAGGTGGTTCATCTCTTAATTTGCTGTCCTACATGTCAATCATTCACAGACAAACCCAGAATGTTGCTTTACTAGTGTCTAGGCATTCCTTGATCCTCTCAATTTTAATATGAAAAACTTGCCCAAAATATAAAAAACAAATTTTTATTTCTGCCAGAATATGACATGTATCACAAAAAATCCACTGAGGGATTACTGCAAAGCCAAAATAAACAGTGCCATCTTACACAACCAGTCATACCCAACCTATTGTATATATGCTGTCAAAATAGTAATTGCTCCCCAAGTAAGAAGAATTAACAGAACCATAGATATCTTGTTATTTCAAATTTCTCCTGGTAATTGGGAAGCCTATCTCAGTTTGATACTTTTCTTTTACCCTTTAAGACAAGTTCTCACTGTACTTTAGGCTGGCCTTGAACTCACTATGCAGGCCTGGCTGACCTTGAACTCACAGTGAGCCTCCTGGCTCAGTCTCCTTAGTACTGGGATTTGAGGTGTGAGTCACCATGCCTGGACTTACTACTTTTCTTTATTCAAAAAAGTTAGCTTTTGTTTTATTGTAGAGGGCAGTTTAGCATTTTGGACATGGATGTCTGCTAAAGTCAAGCTCGAAGCATTCTACAGCAAATGAGATGCGATAGTAGTTTGTATGAAAAGGGATAAATGCCAGCTGCTGGGAAGACATGTTGAGGTGAAAAGGTATGAGAGGCATCATTTTACTTTCCAGAGTATCAGTTTTTGTTTTGGAATGGCAGAAAGATCTGACAATGAAATGTTTTGTCAAATCAGTGCACTAAGAAAGGCACTGCAGTCCCTTCTTTATTTTAAAGTGTGAGGATTGCCTTTCTCAGCATCTGGACCAGCCCTCATCAGCACCTGAGCTCCAGTATCAACTAGAATTGGGTGCCCAAGCTGCAACCTGAACACATTCTATGCACAAGAAAATTTCAGATGGGGAAGAGAATGACAGCTTAGAGATACATGTGGAACATCAACAGGGTACGGTGGAAGGACTGGTGTGTGTTCCTGATTCTGACTCCAGCAAGAATAGGGTCTGGATTGCTCTTGTGCTCCTTCAGGGATATGTGGTTATGTCCAGGTAATAAAAAAAAATCTAGGTAGATGGAGGACCTAATGCATTGTAGATCTGAGGGTGGGGATATAACAAAAACCACCTAGGTAGCTTTGTAGTACTTTGATGGGTGGACTCAGGAGCAATAACACAGAAAGGACCTTTTCTATTTTGGAGGCATAAAGAGTTACCACCCTCTGCATGAGGGGTTAGGAACCAGGTTACAGCAGTGTGTGATGAGTCAGTCTGTGTTCTGAACGCATCCCTCTGAGAGACACAAATGTGGATTTTATGATATGTTGAACCACAGGACAAACCATTGCATGATGACCTGGGTGCAGACCAAAGATGGTTCTCCTGCAGCAACAGGCTCATACCCGTATGCAGGAAGTTCTAGGCAAGACTCACAGGTACCTACACATTCTCACACTCCCTGAACTGACTTGCTAGAGACGCTTCACCTAAGTGTCTGCAGTCCTAGAACAACAAACACAGCACCATTCTACTGGGTGTCCCTCAGGGTTAGCATCAAGCATTACTACAGTGTGAGCAAAAAGTGCTTTCATCACATTTATTTGAAAATGAAGTAAGAACCCAGAATAGTGAGGAGGTTCAGAAATATGTGGTGGAAATAGAAGCTTCTAACAATGGTGCCAAAAATGCATATTAGCAATACAAAAAAGTTATAATATAGAGTAATTAGGGATATTAGAACTGCATTAAAATATCATATTTTAATGTTATTTCTTAGCTTGTGGGCTTGTTTTATATGATTTACGATACCAGACACACACCTTTTTAACATACAGTATTGTATTTTTTAAAGTAAAAAAAGTATTGTTTTTCAAATAGTCTTTCAATATATAGAACCTTTTAAATGTTATCAGTTTTCTATTCATTGTACAAATGCATTTCTATATTGTTGTTAAAATTATTTTTCTATGTCTCCTTTGTCCCAAAATATACATAAGTTAATATTAAATATCCTTCATGAGTATACAGTATGCTCCAAGCATATGTGACATAACAAATATGAAAATAAAGCACATTTCATACAATCGGACCCTAATCTTGGTTAGGAGGAGTCAGTATTGAGGCAGTTTTCTTTATGAAACTAACTCAAGCAAAAAAACAATCAAAATGCAATTGTGGTTTGTATCAGACAAATTAAGGAAGATGGAATGATAAGAATTTTGATCTGGTTTTCCAGCAACACTTTTATTGATAATTAGGAGTTATTAAACTGTTTATATAGAAAGACTCTATAAAAGTAGGAAATGTGATGTAAGTTTATCAAAGAGGAGGGGTTTTTTGGTGTTTTTGGTTTTGTTTTTATTTTGAGACAGGGTCTTACTCTGTAGTGCAGGCTGGTTTTGAACTCACTTATGTAGCCCAGGCTGGCCTCAAACTCATAGTAATCCTCCTGCCTCAGCCTCCCAAGTGCTGGGACTACAGGTGTGTGCCATCATGCCCAACTCAAAGAAGGGTTTTGAAAATTCTTTATTCACTATAGTAATTAACATTATTAACAGTATCAGACTCCAACAGAAATAACCACAAATAATCTCATTTAAAATGGACAGAAGATACACAGACATAATGCTTGATATTAATAACCATATGCAGATGCACACCAACATCATAGTGAGATCACATCCCTACAGAGAGCAGCAGAGTTGAGATTCAGAACATAGCTGTTGATTTGATATGGACAAGGAGACCTTTTCCCTACTATTCGTGGGGATGAATATGAGTATAGCCACTACCAAAAACACTGTTTTGAGTTTTCTCAAAATCATGCTTCATCTAAGAAAATGAATTATCCAGGGTAGAAGAAACGATGTTATTAACATTGGAGAGATCATAGGTAGTCCAAGGTTGCACACATAGTGCCAACTGAATTGAAGAAGAGAAATATTTTTCCATTTCCTGATTAACTCAAGTGTCTTGTCAACTATAAAATCAGAACTGCCGTATTACCTAGCAGTCTGACCGCTAGATTCACACCCAAAAGAAATGGAGTGTGCATGCTGAATACAGTCTGTTCTCCCAAAATCTTTGCAGCACGGCTTATGGTAACCAAAATATGATATCAACACAAACACTCACCAACAGATGAATGGACAAAGAAAATGGGACACACATTGAGAATGAGCCATAACAGTGTTTTATAACATGCAGGAATTTGGTTAAAATATAAAACTTGGGAAGCCAATAATAGAAAGCAACATGATAAGGATAAGTCAACACATATCAGTTTTAACCATCAATGTTAATGGTCTCAATTCACCAGTCAAAAGACATAGACTGGCAGAATGGATCAAGAAGCAAGATCCAACAATATGCTGTATACAAGAAACACATTTAATTAAAAAAGATACCCATAGACTGAAAGTCAAAGGTTGGAAAACAATACTCCATGCAACAGGAATCCAAAAAAAAAGCAGGGGTAGCTATTCTATTTGCAGACAAAGTTAATTTTAAGCCAAGACTGATTAAGAGAGATAAGGAAGGTCACTATATCTTGGTAAAGGGAACAATCCAAGAGGAAGAGATAACAATCATAAATATATATGCAACAAATACTAGTGCACCCAGTTATATAAAACAATTATTAATGGACATGAAAAATCAAATAAGCTTTAATACAATTGTATTGGGAGACCTCAATACCCCACTGTCACAAAAAGACAGATCAACTAAACAAAAAATCAACAATGAAGTATTAGAATTCAATCAAACTTTTGAGCAAATGGACTTAGTAGATATCTATAGAGTCTTCCACCCTACATCAGA
Organism: Dasyprocta punctata; assembly: GCA_004363535.1. Lineage (NCBI taxonomy): Eukaryota > Metazoa > Chordata > Mammalia > Rodentia > Dasyproctidae > Dasyprocta > Dasyprocta punctata. The sequence goes on from RJWM01049789.1 coordinate 3,977, forward strand.
ATACACATTCTTCTCAGTCGCACATGGGACAGTCTCCAAAATAGACCATATACTGGCTCATAGAACAGGTTTAAGGAAATGTAAAGGAATTGAAATTATCCCATGCATACTATCAGACCACAATGCATTGAAATTGGAAATTCATGCTAAGGGTAACCACAAGAACTTTATTAACACATGGAAATTAGATAGCACACTACTGAATAATCAATGGATCACAGATGAAATTAAAGAAGAAATTAGACGGTTTTTACAGTTGAATGACAGTGATAATACAACGTACCAGAACTTGTGGGACACAATGAAAGCAGTCTTAAGAGGGAAATTTATAGCAGTAAATACCCATATTAGGAAGTCAGAACAAGCTCATGTGAATAACTTAATGTTGAATCTCAAACTTCTAGAAAAAGAACAGCAGACTAAACTAAAAGCTCATACAAGGGAGGAAATTATAAGGATCAGAGCAGAAATTAACACAGTGGAGACTAAAAAAAATACAAAGAATCAATGAATCAAAGAGTTCATTCTTTGAAAGATTAAATAAAATTGATAAACCCTTAACCAACCTTATCAAAAAAAGAAAAGAAAGGACTCAAATTCATGCAATTAGGAATGGAAAGGGTGAAATCACAACAGACCCAGTCGAAATTCAGGAAATTATTTATTACTTTGAGAACTTGTATTCTAATAAGATGGAAAATATAGAAGAAATGGACAAATTCTTAGATATATATGAATTACCAAAGCTCAATCAAAATGATATAAAAATCCTAAACAACCCAATATCAGTAAATTAAATTAAAGATGCAATTTAAAAATTATCAACAAAGAAGAGCCCTGGCCCTGATGGATTTACTGCTGAATTCTACAAGAAATTTAGTGAAGCTCTAACACCACTACTTTTCAAACTCTTTAATGAAATTGAAAGGAAAGCAATACTCCCAAATTCATTTTTGGAAGCAAGCATTACTCTGATTCCAAAACCAGAGAAGGATCCAACTAAGAAAGAGAATTACAGGCCAGTCTCCTTAATGAACATTGATGCAAAAATTCTTAATGAGATACTGGCAAATAGACTGCAGCAAATCATCAAAAAGATTGTACAACATGATCAAGTGGGATTCATCCCAGGGATGCAGGGATGGTTCAACATATGTAAATCCAGAAGTGTAATACATCATATTAACAGAGTCAAGGATAAAAGTCATATGATTATTTCAATAGATGCAGAAAAAGCTTTTGATAAAGTCCAGCACCCATTCATGATAAAAACTCTACAGAAAATTGGAATAGATGGTCTCTATCTTAATCTGATAAAAGCTATCTATGACAAACCGATAGCTAATATCATACTAAATGGACAAAAATTAAAAGCTTTCACTTTAAAATCAGGAACAAGGCAAGGATGTCCACTCTCTCCACTCTTATTCTACATAGCTCTGGAAACTTTAGCTAGAGCAATTAGACAAGAGAAAGAAATAAAAGGAATAAAGATAAGGAAGAAGTTAAGTTAGCATTATTTGCAGATGACATGATACTCTACCTATAGGATCCTAAGAACTCCATCAAGAGTCTTCTAGATTTAATAAGTACATTTAGCAACATAGTTGGTTACAAGGTCAATACCCAAAAATCAATAGCATTTTTGTACATGAGTAACAATCACACTGAGAGAGAAATTAAGGAAACATGCCTTTACAATAGCATCTAAAAAATGAAATATTTAGGAATCAATCTAATGAAACATGTAAAAGACCTCTATACTGAAAACTATCATACTCTAAAAAAGGAGATTGAAGAGGATATTAGAAGATGGTGAGATATCCCATGCTCTTGGGTAGTAAGAATCAATATAGTTAAAATGGCCATACTTCCAAAACTGTTACACAGATTTAATGCAATCCCAATCAAACTACCAATAACATATCTTACAGAATTAGAGAAAACAATCCTGAAATTCATTTGGAACAAGAAGAGACCTAGAATAGCAAGGGTGATCCTGGGCAACAAAGACAAGACAGGGGGCATCACAATTCCTGACCTGAAAATATACTATAAAGCTATCATAATAAAAACAGTGTGGCAAAAAACAGACCCAAGGATCAACGGAATAGATTAGAAGATTCAGAAACAACTCCAGACACACTAAGCTATCTTATCTTTGACAAAGGTGCTAAACACATTCATTGGATGAAAGATAGCCTTTTTAATAAATGGTTTTGGAAAAACTGGCTTTCCACATGTCAAAGATTAAGATTAGACCCATATCTTTCACCATGTACTAAGTTAAAATCTAAATGGATTAAAGATCTCAACATTAAAACATGAAACATTAAATGTGCTAGAAGATAGAGTAGGTAAAACTCTTGAAGACATTGGTGTAGGCAAAGACTTTATGAATAAAAGCCACACTGCACAGGAATTAATGCAAAGAATCAACAAATGGGATCTCATCATATTGAAAAGTTTTTGCATAGCAAGAGAAACCACAATCAGTGTGAAGAGACTACCCACAATGTGCGAGAAATTGTTTACCAGCTGTCCCTCAGATAAAGGATTAACATCAAAAACCTATAAAGAACTTAAACACATCAGTCCTCCAAGATTTAAAGACCCAATCCAAAAATGGGCATCTGAGATGAACACATACTTCTCAGATGAAGAAGTACAAACAGCAAATAAATACGTTAAAAAATGTTCAACAGCACTGGCCATTCGAGAGATGCAAATAAAAGTATCTCTCAGATTCCACCTCACCCCAGAAAGAATGACTAGTATTACGAAGTCAACTAATAACAAATGCTGGAGGGGCTGTGGGCAAAAAGGAACACTTCTCCATTGTTGGTGGGAATGCAGGCTGGTGCAGCCTCTGTGGAAGTCAGTGTGGAGATTCCTCAAAAAGTTAGGATTGGAGGTCCCATTTGACCCAGCTATTCCCCTTCTGGGTATCTTCCTGAAAGAACTAAAAGTATCTCATCACAGTGATATATGTTCGTCTACGTTCATTGCTGCCCAATTCATAATGGCTAGATCATGGAAGCAGCCTAAATGCCCCTCGACTGAGGAATGGATAAAAAAGTTGTGGTATTTCTACATAATGGAATACTACTCAGCTATAAAGAACAACAAACTAGACATTTTCACCCTCAAATGGATGAATGCTGAAGATATGCTTCTCAGTGAACTGAATAAGTCACATATACATGACTATCATATTATTGCATTGGTGTGATGAACTGAAATGAAACCTATGTATATATAAAAATTAGTTGGGACAGTTAGAGAAGAAGAAAAAGAGAATGTTTATTATTTGATATTTGGATCCAATTTTGCTTTCGAATTACATTTTTTTGTTTCTGCTTGAAAAAAATAGGTCTTGAAATCTAATTTCTCTGTAATGTTTTCTAGTTTTCTGTATATAGGTCTTATAAATTTTGTGATGAGATTTATCACTTTCATATTTTGATGTTTTTGTAAAAAACTTGTTTTGTTTCTGTTTCTCACCATTAAATACAGTTGCTTTTCAATAAAAATATATATATATAAATGCTAAGTGAAATAAGTTAGGCAAAGTGTGTATACTCACCTGTGAAATGTAAAATAAACACTGGCCTACTGGTGGTAGTGAGTAGAACAGAAAGTAGATAAAGGACAATAGTTGCATTCAGATTGGAAAAATAAGCTCTAACCACGTGTGGTGGCACACGCCTTTAATCCCAGCACTCAGGAGGCTGAGGTAAGAGGAGCATTGTGAGTTTGAGGCCGGCTTGGGCTACAACATGAGTACAAGGCTGGCCTGAACTACATAGTGTGACTCTGTCTCAAAAAACTAGGTCTGGGATTATGGCTCAGTGACTTAAGTGACTGCCTGGTGGGCATGAGGTTGTGAGTTTGATCCCTGGTGCCGCAAAAAAAAAAAAAAAAAAAAAAACCTCTAGTGTTCTAGTACATAATAGGGTGACTATACATAATAATGTGTCATATGTTACAAATTAAATTATCCTGGCTGTTTTCACCACATGACATGATATTTCAGGTGATACTTGTACTGCTTCCTGTGGTTTGACTACATAATTACAATTACTGTGTTAAAGGAACCACAGCAATCCAATTTAGCCTTATAGTAGAAAAATTGCAAACTACTCACATAAATGAGTAATTTCCATGTGAGAGAACATGGTGGGGAGGGGGACAAGTGAACCCTAACAGGCCTGGGGAAGGATGTGCAGGGTACATAGGTAGCTAAATAGTAAATTGAAGAGTCACTGACATAACCCAGTTAACTAGGAGACTGAGACTACTCTGCATGCGGCCTTGAGTTTGGTGTCTCTCTCCACAGAAGAATAAATAAAAAGTTGTTGTCACCTTGTGTTTCTCATTCTGTTCCGCAGAACACTGAGCTCATGGTAATAGGGATAGTTAGCTCCTCTTTATAGAGTATCTGAGTCATATTTAGTTAGCACTGGTTCACGTGTTTATTTCAGACAAATATCAAAACCACTTTATTTATTTATTTATTTATTTAGAGACAGGGTCTCACTATGCAGTTCAGGCTGGACTTGAACTCACTTTCTAGCCCAGGCTGGTCTCAAATTTGCAATGATCTTCCTGCCTCAGCCTGCTGAGTGCTGGGGTTACAGGCCTGCGCCACCATGCCCAGTTTAATCACATTTTTTTTTTTTTTTTTGGTACCAGGGGTTGAACTCATGACCTCACACTTGCCAGGCAGGCGCTTATGCCACTGAGCTAAATCCCCAGCCCAATCACATTATTTATGAAGCCTTATCAATTTCATCTAAACAAACTACTTCAATGAATACATTAAATTGCATAAAGATCACTAATCCAATTTAAAGAAACAAAATTAGATTAGATTTAAAACTATTCTCCTTAGGAAAATAATGGCATATACTAATTAGAGACAGTGTATCTTAACATAGGTAGCATGAAATTATATAGTCAGAGTAACTTTGAACCACAATAGTATTCAAAAAATATTCCTCAGCTGCCTCGACAAGTGAAAGGCACAGTACTTCCTAAATACTGATAAAGTAAGTGTTATTAGGTTTTGGATGAGTAACAGGCAAAGAAAAAAGGATCAGGTTAAGTGTGAAGAGGTTTTAAACCATGAACAATGTTATCTTCAATAAATAAATTCAGTGTGAGCAGAATAGAACATTTAAAATGATATGTAGGTTGGCACCATGCGTGGCTGACTGGGGGAGAGCCAGACACCAGCCATCTTCTTTGAGTCCGCTCCATTTGCAGACTGCGGGGGAGGAGAACAAGAAGTCAACAAGAAGCTAAAACCTCCTGTGAGTCAGCGCCATCCATCGGCTGACTAGAGGAGAGCCAGATGTCAGCCCCTTCCGTGCATGGGCAGGGAGAGAAGAGCCAACACTGCCCCGCCCCACCCTCCAAGGGTAACCAGCTAGTCCAGAGGGACACAAGCTGTGATGATAGCTGATGAGGTGAAATATAGCTTAATACTTGTAGTGTTTAGTGTTTCACTGACTTTGCAGGCCTGAAGCTGTAGTCTGATCATCTATTTGGAGGTTGGCAGTGAGCAGTGTAGCATCTATGGGGGATCTCCTTCTGAAGGCGTTAACCATTGTTAATTCCCTATTATCTTGTTTTGAAGTTCTGTATCATTCTCATTGTTTTGTTTGGTTGGGTTTTATTCTGTTTTATCTTGTTTGATTGTACTGTATCTGATGGCATGGCCAGCTAATTCAAAGATAGCAAAATATATTATGGTACCCATTTTGGATTTACTATTGTTTTGTTTTGAAGTCCTATCTTGCATTCATTGTTTTGTTTTTATTGGTTCTATTCTGATCTGTTTTGTTTGATTTTACTATGTCTGATGGTATGGGCAGCTACTTTGAAGACAAAAAGAGGCATTATGGTAACCATTGTTGATTTCCTATTATCTTGTTCTGAAATTCACTTTCACTGTCTTGTTTTGATTGGCTTTATTCTGTTTTATTTTGCTTGGTTTTATTCTCTTTTAAAATAAATTTTTTTAAATGATATGTAAAAAAAATGATATGTAAATCCAGGTGTGGTGGGGCATACCTGTAACCCCAGCACTCAAAAGAATGAAGCAAGAGGATCACTGTGAATTCAAGATCAGCTTAGGCTACTTAGTGAGTTCAAGGTCAGCCTGCACTATAAAGCAAGACCCTGTCTCAAAAAACAAAACTAAAAAAATTAATAAAATGGTATGTACGATTTCTTAAATTTGGTAGTAAAATATGTGAAGCATTTTTAAATTATCTTTTGTTTCAATCATTTCCTGTTTTTTCAAGAGATATTTCCATACATGAAATCACACACATACACAATTGTTAAATTCTATGCAAAATGATTTATTAGATGATAATATTTACATGTCAGTTAATGTAAATTAATGTCAAGATCAGTGTGTGCTTTGTAGCCCCAAAGGGGTGACATGTAAAAAAGTAGGATAAATAAATATACATAATTAAGGATCAAAAAAACAAGGGTTAGCTGGGTGTCGTGGCACATGCTTTTAATCCCAGCACTCAGGAGGCTGAGGTAGGAGGAGCGTTGTGAATTCGAGGCCAGCTTGGGCTACAACATGAGTGCAAGGCTGGCCTGAGCTACATAGTGTGACCCTGTCTCAAAAACCAGGGCCGGGAGTTTGGCTCAGTGACTTAAGTGCCTGCCTGGCAGGCACAAGGTTGTGAGTTCAATCCCCGGTGCCAGAAAAAAAAAGGGGGGGGGTTATTGTTTCATACAGCCAACATAATATCCCAGTAAAAACAAAAAATAAATGGAATTAATGATAGTGCATGGCAATAATGGTCTCCAAATTACCTTAAGTTTCACAAAAAGATTACTGTGAAAAAAAGATTGCTAAAATCTAACTTTCTTTATATGTTATTATCATCTGTTACCTGCAAGCTTCCATAGGTGGAGGAGTTTAATATTTGTGGTACAATAACATGTCATTCAGTTTTTAACACTGTAACCCAGGAGAATCCAT
>RJWM01049790.1:0-10994 GCA_004363535.1 Dasyprocta punctata
ACCTTTTATAGTCAGATCCATCTTACTTTCCATTTCCTCCCATCCTTAATCCTTGGTGACCACTAATCTGTTCTGCTACTTTATCATGTGAAGAATGCTATATAAGTGAAATATATGTAACTTTTGATACTGTTTTTACTCAGCAGGATTCCCTTAGATTCATCCACTTTGTTGAGTGGGTTAATGTTTGTTCCTTTTTACAAGGTATAGAATTCCAAGGCATGAAGGTTTTTATTTGACTTAAGAGTTTTAAGTGATCATAGTGATTACCCTATGAGAAACAGTCTGGCATGGGGGAGGGATGAAGGATGACTGAGTAAGAGAGAAGGAGAGAGAGCAGAAGAGAGGGAAAGAGTGAGTCAGAAAGAAAATGAATGTGGGGCAGGGATGACATGCAGAGGGGCAATGGGTTAGATAAGGGTGATCATCTGCTGGGCAAGGAGGTGAGGAGTGGTTGGGTTACTCTAGATCTACTTTGGGAACTGAGCTGACAGATTTGCTGATGGATTGATCTGGAGGTAAGAGAGAACGAAGTTAGGGATGACTAAGGCTTTTGGCCTCAGAAACTAGAAGAATGGAATTTCTACTGAGAGGAAGAGAAAACTGAAGGAAGAGCAGGTAGGCAAGGGGAGGGGGAGATCAAGAGCTAGTACAAATCTCCCACCCATCAGGCAGGCAGAGAATTATATGATTAGGAGAGAGTGGGAGTGTGGAGAGTGGGAATTCTCATGATGAAGATATAAACTGATTCAAGCTTCTCAGGGACAAGTTGACAGTAAGTCAGTAAATCTCTGGTCTACTAAATCCTCTTCAGAAACTTTTCCTACAGAAATACTGGAACAAGTACTCAAAAAATACAAGGATATTTATTCCAGTATTAGTTATGAGAGAGAAAACTTGATAACTTAAATATCGATCAATAAAATACCAGTTTTAAAAAATGTCAGTATATCAATGCAATGAGTTATGACTAAAAAGACTAAGTGGCCCTAAATATTTTAACCTGTAAAGATATTCGACATATACTGTTAATTAAAAGAGAAGTGGCAGGACTCAATTTTGTAAATAAAACACAAATACATGGATAAAAAATAAACATGTGTGATGACTTCCTGTGAAGTGCCGCCATGTTGATGGGAAAGAGCCCCAGGCAGAAGAGAAACCATGCCTTCCCGCCTTCCCATGAGCCAATCGGTGTGCAGGCTGAAAAACCAGTAGAGCATACCCACCCCCCTCCACCCCCAGGGCACTGATTCTGAGGACTCAGGGTGAGATGATAGCAACTGAGGGCAAGGAAATAGCTCCGTGCTTGTATTGTTTGGTTGGCTCTGCAGGCCTGGGGCTGGTGGTCAGGGCATCTATCTGAAGGATGGCAGTATGCACAGTGTCAACTGTGGGATAGCCTTCTGTCTTGTTTTTGAAACCCAATGTTTTGTTCCATTTTACTGTTTTGTTTTATTCTTGTCTGGTAACCTAAGCAACTATTTTGATGATAACAATGTGCAATATTGTTCTGTTCTGTTTTGTTCAGATTTATTGCTTTATTTTATTCAATGTTATATTTTGATTAGTTTTATTCTGTTTTATTTTGTTTGGTTTTGCTGTCTGATGGTATGGACAACTATTGTGAAGATAGCAAGATACGTTATGATAGCCATTATTGATTTCCTATTGTCCTGTTTTGAAGTTCTGTACCACTTTGACTGCTGTGTTTTGATTGGCTTTATTCTGCTTTGTTGGGTTTTGTTCTCTTTAAATTATAAAATTAAAAAATGCATGTGTGAGATTTTCTTCCTGCTTATATTTATATAAACAGAAAATAGTTAGAAAGATATGTTTTGCCTAGTGTGTAATATACTTTAATTTTTTTTTAGTTAAAAAATAATCACAGGAAACGGACATAGGGAGTGACTACTTAATGGGTATGAAGCTTTTTTTTTTTTCAGGGTGCTTAAAATGTTTTAAACTTGCAAGAGGTGGCAGTTGCATGACATTGAATATATTAAATGTCACTTTATGCACTTTAAAGTGGTTCCTTTTCTGTGATATAAATGTTACCACCCCACACCATCCCAAAAAAGAAGAAATGCAAATGGGGGAGCAGAAATAGATTTTTACATTTTTCTTTCTGAAACAGGGATTTGGAAATTGATGCTTGTGGTTTGTTTGCTTGCTTGTTTTTGAGATGGAGTCTTCTATGTTTTACAGACTGGTCATGCTCTTGTTATGACCTTGTCGGTTGAAGAAATCCTCCTGCCCCTGTCTCCCAAGTTGCTGGGACTACGCTTAACATGACTTACATTTTTTTTCTTTGTAGTAGTAGCTGTGGGGATAAAACCCAGCACCCTGTCCATGTTAGGTAAGGGATCTACCACTGATTTATACCCCAGCTAAAACTGATATCTGAATCTCAAGCTCTTGTTTAGTCACCCTAAAAGCCTACAGCTTTTAACAACCAAAGAAACCAAAATTTTCCAAAGAGTAGTTGTCTTTACCCAATGAAATCAAGTTGCTATAATCTCCAACTTCACCTCCTGTACAGGGCCCTTTGTGCACAATGGAGTGGCCCCGCTCCTTCTTGGTGAAATTCATGGCTACTTGTGACAGGTTCCTAAAACAGCCAAGAACAGGAATTCCTCTTCACTGAGCAAACATCTATGTGAAAGTACATGGTATAAAGGGTAAACCCAGCAACAGTGAGAAAGGTAAATAGCAAAAGGGACTTCCGAGTTTTGCCTCAAACCACAAAAACAATTTAAGAATACTAAAAATGTAAAAGATAAATGAAGAACTCATTAAAATCTGTTATTCCAGTTCCTTGAGAGGCTGAGGCAGGAGAATCACAAGTTCAAGACCAGCTTGGGCAAGTTAGTGAGACCCTGCTGGGCCAGGTGTGGTGGCACATACCTGTAATCCCAGCACTCAGAAGACTGAGGCAGAAAGATTGCCACACTTTCTGGACTACATAATGAGTTCAAGGCCAGCCTCCTGAACTGCGTATCAAGACCCTGTCTCAAAAACCAAAAACAACAACAAAACAAACAAGCAAGCAAACAAACAAAGGTTTGAGGATGTAGCATTTTAAAATATCACCTTAGTCTAAGGTTAATTCTTCATCATATGAATGTCTTTCCAAGATAAAAGCCAGAAATTTGTTTCTTAATGTCTGTTGCAGTTCAAACCGGCCAGTCAAATGCATTTGAACAAAGCTTTAATCTGGAAGTTGGCATCTGGGAATGGTAAGCACAGCAGCAGGGATGCCCCCTTCCTGAGCAGAAGAAGCAAATGTTCTCTGGAAGGTTTCCAATGCCTGGGTCACAGTACAAACTACAGTGTCTGGCTTAGCAAGAACACACTCTCTACTGGGGCAGTCTTGCTCTGTGATTTGACTATTACTCCAAACTGTGCAGGTACCAGACCTGTTTCGTTAGCCTTTAAGGAGACTCTTTGAGCTACCAAATATCCTTCAATAAATTCCTTCCTTCTCTAAAGAAGAAAAATAGGGCTGGGGATTTAGCTCGGTGGCACAAGCACCCACCTGGAAAGCACAAGGTCATGAGTTTGATCCCCAGTACCAAAAATAAATAAATAAAGGAGAAAAATCGGTGGAGTCACATTTTTTAAACACTGTATTTCCAAGATGGGATTGACCTCATTGCCAGAATGCTCTTGTGAATACAGCTTTCCAGTTTCCAGAGGTCTTATATTTCCTCTACAAGATCTTAGTACAAGGTGCTAGGTGGTCAGAAGACCATATTGTCATAGTAAGATTCTTCATCAAAATTCTGAGTAAGTTCTTCAAGGACCCACTCCCAGATTCTGGTCCTTCTCAGAAATAGGGTCAATGATTCCAATCCTAAAATTAGCAAAGTAAGCCTTCAGAAAATCACTAGCATGGGCCCACTTTTCAATGACACAAAAAATGTCTGCAGCCTATTAACATCCATCATGGATACCTTCATTTCTAAAGCAGACCACATTGTAATTCAGGCCTTGTCCTGCTGAGATTACCCACTACCCCACCAAAAAGCTACTGCTGGCTTGTTGGGGTAGATCAGCATGATTCGGGACTCTGTCTCCACAGGTTGTCTACTAGTAAAACCAGAGAGAATCCTTCTTTTTCTTTTTTCTTTATCTCTTTCTCTCTCATTATTTTTATATGAGTGTGAACATGGTTCCTAGGCTCTTTTTTTTCCTTCTTTTTTTTAGACAGGGTCTCACTATGAAGTTCAGGCTGGCCTTGAATTCACTTTGTAGCCCAGGCTGTTCTCTCTCTTTGTTTTTCTTTTTTTTTCCACACAGGGGATCAAACTCACAGCCTCGCGCCTGCCAGACAGGCACTTACGCCACTGAGCTAAACTCCTGGCCATAAACTATTACTGCAGGCCATTTATTAGCCCAGGTTGCTCTCAAACTCACAGTGAACCTTCTGCTTCAGCCTCCTGAGTGCTGGGATTGCATGTGTGTGCCACCATGCCTGGCAGTTCCTAAGCTCTTTGTGGGTGTGGTTCTGTTCTGTTCTTCCCCTTATCTCCTCCATCTCTTTTCCTTCAGTCTTCTGTACCAGTTTCCCAAAATTGGCATGATCCTCCTTTGTCCTCCAACCTTATTTCTAATCTCTTCCTCTTTTTTCCATTTCTCTATTTTCTCCTTAATCCATTTTAAATTTTAACCCCCAAGGGCAAAATTGACACATTAAGGACTTATATACTGCATATAACTTTCTAGTTTGTTTTACATTTTGTTATATAATCATAAATCTAGTTTACACAGTTAATACATGTGCTGCTGAAGTGAGTACCAGTTCACATGGTAAAAAGTGGCAAATTAAGGGTTAGCTCAGTTTGTAGTTTTCTAGGCTGTGTCTGATACTATTGATACTACTATAGCCAAAATTGACATAATTGTTCTAAACAGCTGTTGGTCCTGATATTCCATGACTGAGATTGACTATGTGTCACAAAAAATACTGTGGCATAGTGCCAAAGAACCAGGGACTAGGCCAAACAAGCAACAACTTCTCATCTCCAACAAACTGAGGAGGTAAGATCTTCCAACAGACTCAAAACTCAAAAACCAGCTATACCTGGAAGATACCTCAGAGAAGCAGTCATCACCAAAGGGTCCTAAATACTAGCAATAAAGAAACCTACCGGTAATAGGCAACATCACCCCAGGAATTAAACTAAAAAAAGAGGAAAAAGAAAATGAGAAGGCACTTAAGCAAAATGCAACCCCAGACATCCAGTTCACCAAAGGTAAATCTAGGGGGCAATGAGGTGGGACAATCCAAAAGCCACCTACCAGACCTCTCTGAAATGGTAAAAACAAAGCAATTGAATGAAGCTCTGGAAAAAATGAAATCAGAAATAATCTCTCAGATAACTACAGAGATTACCAAAATACACACCATGCTTAGTGACATTAGAGCAGATACAGACAAAAAAAAAAAAAATAGATGAGCTTAAGAAAATTATGGAATCTCAACATAGGAAAGAAATGGAATTCAAAAAGCAGATTCAAGCAGATATCCAGGAAAATAAAAAGGCCACTGAAAGTATTTGAAGCAGATTAGGCCAATGTGAGGACAGGATCTCAGATATTGAAGACAGGCTTGCAGTTCGTGACCAGGAAAAGAAAGATTTCTCAAAAATAGCAAGGGGCAATGAGAAATTAATCCAGCAGCTGCCAGATGAGACAAAGAAGAATAATTTAAGATTGAATGGAGTCAATAAACAAACAAGAGATACCACAAATGACATTAAAAAATTATTCACAGACATCACGGCAGAAAACTTTCCTGGTAGAGAAAAAGAATTTGACATAGAGATAAACAAGGGATATAGCACTCCAATTAGCGATAATTCAGGCCTTGTTCAACCTCCAAAGACTTGTACACAAACTAGACAAGGTGACCTACTCCTCATTCTGCACTGGAATTGCTTCCAGCTACTTCTGTCTGATGGATCACAGTTGTGGATGTACTTGGAACTTGGCCCTAAGACACTCTGGTGATTTCCTTAGGGATGTGAAACCATACCTATCAACATCAAAATATGTAGTCCTAAGAGGGTCTGCACCCCCTGATCCTATGTTTGGAAGACAGGTAAAACTAGTAATGCATGTAAATATACATTACAAATCTATGACTCCTAACTAGAGTAGGAAATCTAGTCAATATCACATTTGCTTAAAGATGAAAATTATGATTCTGAATTGTTTCTTTGACTTTGTCTCTTCCAGACTTAAAGCTGTACACCTACCCAAGATGAAAATGCCTGGTGTCTACTGAGGGCCTTTAGATAGACCCTCTGTAGAGTAGCTCTGACTGCCAGTCAACAACTATGACCCCCTTCAGCCTGAAGAAGCCAGATCAGTCATCGCCCATTTCTCATGGCAGTTCAGGGTACTTCTTCAGAGGGGGAAATGTCATAGGCAGCTGAGTTAGACAAATATTATAGGCAGTCAGACAGGGCTAGGCCCTCAAGGGAGTCAGTGCAGAGGACCAGATATCTTATGACCCTGGAGGAGATAGACAGGTCTCAAGACAAAACAAATGCAACCATACCCTAAGTATAAACATCAGGGATTGATATTCTAAGTAGGTATGGATCACCTTGAGGAAGCCAGGAGTCACCATCCCGACCCCAACAAAAAGAGTCACTGCTCTTTAAGCATTCCCGCTTGCTACATAACTCACTTCCCCAGTTCTCCCTGATTTAATCAATTTTACCTGAACAATTAATCTTACTGGTTGACCATAATTCTGTCCCACCTCATGCCCATTTTGTGAGTTCCCATTTTTCCCCCACCTTAGACCTGCCTCACCTGGTGGTTTTTCGCTATAAAATCCCTAGAAAAGACAGGGTCTTTGGCAACCCACTGAGGACCTCTTCTGTCTCTCTCTTGACAGAAGCTTTCTTTCTCTCAATAAATATATTCTACTCTTAAAAATAAAATTATAATTATAATTCTCAATTGGTGGTTTACAACATCTGTAACAACCTTCTTTCTGATGAGAGGTGCATTAAATATTTAATATGCGATGCCTTAAGGCTGTTGGGGAGCTCCCAAGTACATCTGAGAAGAGGAAGAGTTATTTTGCTAGGGTGCTTGGCAGAATTAGGTAGACATTTACTATTCATAGATGAAATTGAAATCGTGATTGAAGCTATTGGATGAAAGTTCCAGCATGAAGACAATGAAATCCAGGAATTGGCATACATAATCCACAATCTTTTAAAGAAAATAGGCCATATACTGACCTCTTCAACTGTTAAATTTTTCAGAGATTGTTTAAATTCTTCTACACCAAGGAATTAAAGCTTTTTTAAAATTAGCCTAAGCACTAGACAAGTAGTCCTAGATGCTCCCCAGCTTGATAACCTGAGTCTACCTGTAGATGCTTTTCTGAAAGATGCTACAAGCTTTCATTGTTCCTTTAAAATTCTATATTAAAGTATACATATCTAATATATATACTTTAATATAGAATAGGGATATATTTTATATATATATATATATATATATATATATATAATATATATAGTACTTCAGGAAAAGTGATTCCAGAAAACAGTGCTAGGAAACAAGACAGAGTGACAGGCAAGTAAGTTGGTAAACATATATTATTTTATTAAGTTAAAATGACAGAATTGCCAGGCATGGTGGCACATGCCTTTATTCCCAGCACTCGGGAAGCTGAGGTAGGAGGAGCGTTGTGAGTTTGAGGCCGGGTTGGGCTACAACACGAGCACAAGGTTGGCCTGAGCTACATAGTGCAACCCTGCCTCAAAAAACGAGGGCCGGAAGTTTGGCTCAGTGGCTTAAGCGCCCGTCTGGCAGGTGCGAGGTTGTGAGTTCAATCCCCAGTGCTAAAAAAAAAAAGCTGCAGATAACTTCGGACATAGTAAAAATCAAACAGAACAGAATAGAATAGAAACAATAAAAAAAAGAATGCAATAAAGGATTTCAAAATAAGCCAATAGTAAATCCAAAATTGCTACCATAATATATCTTGCTATCTTTGAAATAGCTGCTCCTGCCATCGGGTTTAACATAATCAAACAAAACAAAAGAGAATAAAATCCAACCCAACAAAACAATGGAAATGATATAGGACTTCAAAACGAGACCATAGGGAATCAACAATGGCTGCAACCCTCAGAAGGAGATTCCCTCTAGATGCCACACTGCATACTGCTATCCTCTGAACCTATGATCAGACCACTGGCCCTAGACCTGCAATGTTAGTGAAACACCAAAGCACCACAGGCATCCAATTGCATTTCACCTTGATAGCTATCATCACAGCCTGTGTTTCTCTGGATCAGCCAGATAAGCTGGTCGCTTAAGGGGGTAGGTTTGGTTGGGGTGGGGGATTGGTACTTCTTGTTTGCCAGCCCATGCCCAAAGGGGCTGGGGGTCTGGCTGTTCCTGGTCTGGCCAACAACCTCATTCATACTGAGGCATCTGATCTTTGACAAAGGTGCCAAAAATATACACTAGAGAAAAGCCTCTTTAACAAATAATCCTGGGAAAACTGGTTATTAACATACAGGAGATTGAATCTAGGCCCATATCTCTCACTGTGCACTAAAATCAAATCAAAATGGACAAAAGACCTAGATACTAAAACAGGAACACTTAACACTGCTGGAAGATAAAATAGGTAAAACCCTTAAAGACAAAGGACTTTCTGAACAGAACCCCAACTGCACAAGAAATAACAAGAATCAACAAATACCAAGTTAAAAAGCTTTTGCATAGCAAAAGAAACAACCAATAGTGTGAAACGAAGGTCTTCACGATGGGAACAAAATTTTGTCAGTTACTCCTCAAAGGATTACTACCGAGAATATATAAAGAACTCAAAAAAATAAGAGTCCCCCAATAAAAGATGCAATAAAAAATGGGCAACTGAAATAAATGCACTGTACAGAAAAAATACAAACAGTTAATAACTACATGAAAAAATGCTCGACATCTTTAGCCATGAAAATGCAAATCAAAACAACACTGAGAGTTCATCTTACTCCAAAAAGAACAGCTGTACTGTGTAATACACTATGTCCCCCCAAGTCCTCATATACTATTGGGCTGAGTCTGACGCTTGTTATTGGTTTGTCTGGTGCAGGGATTAACAATGTGAGTGCTGCACCCACCCAGGGGTGGAGCAGACATGCAATGTAAATGAGGCGGGTCTTCCTCTTGCTCATTTCCATGCTCCCGCCTTCCTTCTCTCTCCAGCACACCTTGCGGTTGTGGCCGCCATGAACAGCAGCCCCACCACGCCATGCTGCCTTGAAGCCAACTAAGTATGGACGTGTAAATGAGGTGGGTCTTCCTCTTGCTCGTTTCCATGCTCCCGCCTTCCTTCTCTCTCCAGCACACCTTGCAGTTGTGGCTGCCATGAACAGCAGCCCCGCCACGCCATGCTGCCTTGGAGCCAACTAAGTATGGACTGAAACTCCTGAGAAACTGTAAGAAATAAACCTTTCCTTCCCTAATTTTGGGCATCTGGTATTTTGTCTTGGCAACGAGTGAAAAGTAACTAAGAAAGAATTTGGTACCAGAGGAGTGGGGTTATTGCTGTGACTATTCCTGACCATATGGTTCGACAGCCTTTGGAAATTGCTTGTGGAAAGAGTTTGGAAAGGTTTGGAGATGTTGCCTACATGCATAGAGCTGGAATGTCTTAGGTTGTTCTCTATGGGAGATTCTGGTCAGAGCCCAGGAGACCAAAAAGTTGATAAAAAGCCTGCCAGTAAGGACCAGGCTTGGGAGGTTTCTGCTGGGAAGAAGGACCGCATTGGGTGTTGGACTCCACATGATGTGTGTTATGGCTTGGCAAGAAGTTTGTCTGCATTCTGCCCATGCCCAGAGACTTTGCCTGAGACTGAGATTAAAGGCAAAGGACTAATCTACAGAGAGAAATTTCCAGGCAATCTAGTGTTGAAATGGTGGCCTGGCTTTTGTTGGGGGCTCTTAGCCAGATTTATGTTGTGAATAAAGAGCAAGGAGCCCAGCGTGGTGCTTTAAAACCTTGTGAGTTTGGCCAAGAAGCTGTGGACTTTAAAGATGGAGCTGAGACCTTGATTGCTGAGAAGGAACAAAAGAAAAAAAAGATGGCCTGGGGGTATCCCAGGAAGCAGGGGGCCTCCACCCTTTGCAGCCTCAGGCCTTCAAAAGTGAAAGAGTTTGCTTAGAGGAAAAAGCTGCAGAGTGCCTTGTCCTGGAGTGGCGACAGAGGCCACAGGAGGTTTCAAAAGGGCAGCAGCTGCACCAGATTCCAGAATGGAAGTGGCCACGCCAGATTCCAGAATGGCAGCAGCATAGAGAAGCTGTTCCTCACAATCAGGTTCAGAGAGCTCAGCGATCCAGGCAGTCGACCCCTACAGCCAAGAGAGAGGAAAGCCTGGCTACTGCTCCAGCTGGCAGCGGATCTTGGCAGCACCCACGTGGCGCTTGTTTTAAGTACAAGAAAAGGCTAAGGCAACTTCCGCCTTGCCTGCAGAGAGCAATGTGTAAAGATGTAAGGGTGAAGCCAAGGAACATGGATCATCCAAGGAAAGTTGTGGAAGTTAAGACCCCTGAAAGTGCCATGGGGGTGGAATCACTAAAGCCTTTTGGAGCTTGTAACCAGGTTGCTTCAGCTGCTGAGCAGAGAACTCCAGGACTTAATGTTTGCCCTGTTGGATTTTGGACTTGCTTTGGTTCCAATGCTTTGTATTTCCCTGTTTGTAACTTTTAGAATGGTAATGTTTATCTTGTGGCTTTATATGTTGGAAGTGCTTAACCTCATTTTCATTTGTACAGGGGGTTACAGTTAAGAGTTTGCCATAGATCTCGGAGGAGATTTGGGACTTGGACTTTTCAGCAATGCTAAAAATGTTAGGACTATGGCAACTCTTGGAGATGGACTAAATGTCTTTTGTACTAAGAATGTACATGAGCCCATGGGGGTCCACAGGTGGAATGTATTGGGTGATATA